>CAKJTW010000266.1:0-164319 GCA_917880005.1 Nanger dama | reverse complement strand
GGATGGACAATAGTTCTTAGATACGACTGCTGCTGCTGCTGCTGGTAAGTCACTTTAGTCTTGTCCGACTCTGTGCAACACCATAGATAACAGGCCACCAGGCTCCCCCGTCCCTGGGATTCTCCAGGCAAGAACACTGGAGTGGGTTGCCATTTCCTTCTCCAATGCATGAAAGTGAAAAGTGAAAGTGAAATCACTCAGTCCTGTCTGACTCTTAGCGACCCCATGAACTGCAGCCCACCAGGCTCTTCTGTCCACGGGATTTCTCAGGCAAGAGTACTGGAGTGGGGGTGCCATTGCCTTATCCGTAGATATGACTAATAAAGGACAAATGAAAAAAGCAAAACAAAAAAGTGGATGCTGAACATTATGAAATTAAAAATTTTGGGGGTTCCAAAGACATCATCAAGAGAATGAATAGAGGACTAAACAATGGAAGAAATGCTTATAAATGATATATCTGATAAGTACACAGTATCCAAGGTATATTCAAATCCTAATACATGGAGTTTGGTTTTTTTTTTTTTTCATTTTATTCTTTTATTCTGGGTTTTGAAATATAATCTGCTTCCTTGATGGCTTAGATGCTGAAAAATCTGCCTGCAATGCAGGATACCTGGATTCAATGCCTGGGATGGAAAGATCCCCTGGATAAGGGAATGGCTACCTACTGCAGTATTCTTATCTGGAGAATTCCATGGAGTTTCTGGGCTACAGTCTATGCGATCACACAGAGTAGGACACTACTGATAAACTAACACTTTCACTTTTTCCATACTGCATTGTGTAAGTTTAAAGTGTACAGTATAATGATTTGATTTACATGCATCATGAAGCAATAACCACAATAAGAACATCCATCATCTGATATGGATACCAAATAAAAGGGAAAAAAAAAAGTATCCTTTTTCTTTGTAATGAGAACTCTAAGGATTTCCTCTCTTAAAAAACTTTCATAGAAAACATTTAGTAGTGTTATTTGTATTCATCATATTGTATATTACATGTAGTACTTATTTATCTTAGAACTGGTTATTTGTCCTATCTTTATCCACTTGCTCTTCTCTCCAGATCCCTACCTTTGGTAACCATAAATCTGATCTATTTTTCTATACATTTGTTAGTTTGTTTGATTTTAAGGTATAACTTACCAACAATATTATATTAGTTCCTAATGGGTATTTTGCCAACAAAGGTCCATCTATTCAAGGCTATGGTTTTTCCAGTGGTCATGTATGGATGTGAGGGTTGGACTGTGAAGAAAGCTGAGCGCCAAAGAATAAATGCTTTTGAACTCTGGTGTTGGAGAAGACTCTTGAGAGTCCCTTGGACTGCAAGGAGGTCCAACCAGTCCATCCTAAAGGAGATCAGTCCTGGGTGTTCATTGGAAGGACTGATGCTGAAGCTGAAACTCCAATACTTTGGCCACCTCATGTGAAGAGCTAACTCATTGGAAAAGACCCTGATGCTGGGAGGGATTGGAGGCAGGCAGAGAAGGGGATGACAGAGGATGAGATGGCTGGGTGGCGTCACTGACTCGATGCACATGAAGTGAAGTGAAGTGAAGTCGCTCAGTCGTGTCCGACTCTTTGCAACCCATCGACTGTAGCCCACCAGGCTCCTCCCTCCATGGGATTCTCCAGGCAAGAGTAATGGAGTGGGTTGCCATTTCCTTCTCCAGGGGATCTTCCCAACACAGGGATCGAACCTGGGTCTCCTGCATTCCAGGCAGACGCTTTAACCTCTGAGCCACCAGGGAAGCCCACTCCGGGAGTTGGTGATGGACAGGGAGGCCTGGCATGCTGTGTTCATGGGGCCGCAAAGAGCTGGACACGACTGAGTAACTGAACTGAACTGTATGAGTAATAAGCTGATTTGCTATTTCTATACACTTTGAAATTAACATCAATATGTCTTGTTATCAACTTTAACCATTCAAAGACACTACATAATAATCAACTATATTCCCCACACTGTTCATGCCTATCACTTGTTTATTTTGCAACTTGAAGATTATGTCTCTTAAAGTCTCTCACCAACTTCTCTCCTGCCCCCTCTTCCTTCCCCCTGGCAACAATCTGTTTATTCTCTGTATCCGTAACAGTTTCTGCTTGCCTATGTTGTTTATTTTTTTCTGTTTTGTAGATTCCAAATGCAAGTGAAATCATACAGTATTTGTCTTTTTCTATCTGACTTATTTCACTTAGCATTCTCTAAGTTCATTTATGTTGTCTCAAATAGCAAGATTTCATTCTTTTTTATGTATGAGAAGTATTCCATTGTATAAATATATACCACGTCTCATTTATCCAATCGTCCATTATATCACTGAGCCTTTAGGCATACATATCTTGGCCAATAATACTTCAGTGAGCTTCAGTGTATGTATATATTTTTGAATTGCTGATTTTGTTTCCTTTACATAAATACTCAGGAGTGGAGTGTCCGGACTGTATAGTAGTTCTATTTTTAATTAATTTTTGAGGAACCTTCATATTGTTTTCCATTGTGTTTACATGCCACCAACAGTGCATAAGGATTCCCTTTTCCATACATCTTTACCAACAATTTTTGCTTATTGCATTTTTATTTGCCATTCTGACAGTAATGAGGTATCTCCTTGAATCTGATTTGCATTTCTTTGAAGATAAGTGAAGCTGAACATCATTTCATGGGTCTGGTAGTCATCCATATGTTTTTGAAAAAGAAAAAAACATCTGCCCATTTTTTAATTGGGTTCTTTGTTTTCTAGATTCTGAGTAATACAGGTTATTTTTATATTTTGGATATTATTAGCCTGTTTTCAGACATAATGTTTTCAAATATCTTCTCCCATTCAGTAGACTGAGTTTTTATTTTGCTAAGTTTCTTGTGCTCTACAATGTCTTTTCAATTTGATACACTCCCTTCTGCTTAATTTTACTTTTATTTCTTAGGCTGAGGAGACATTTCCAAAAACTTTTTGATACTGCCATTAACTTTTCTGATACTCACCTTGAGAAAAAGTCATATACAACCCAAAGACAAAGTTTGAAAGTCAACTTTCAAATTAGAATATTTTCTCCTTTCCATGTTTACTGAAACAAAAACAATGACATAAAGCAGAGGCAAAGTAGTACTCTGAACTTAACTGTCATTTCCAGGTAATATATTTTTACAATATGTTTTGTGCAGGACTGGATGTGCAAACTAAGAAAAAATTTTTCCGGGAAAATATAATATGTAATGTTTAGAGAAGTAAAGTGGTTTATACTTAGCAGTCATTATGGAATCTTCCATCTCAGGTATTTCAGGAGATACATTCTTGCTCAAGGAAGATTGAAAAGACAAGAAGAGAAAAAATTGTCTGATTCATACTTCCAATGGCAGTGGTAGATAAGACATCCTCAATGACACTATGTCACCCTAATGTTCCATGTTTCATCATCTATAGAACAGTTTTCTATATCCAGAGGGGAAATATGTTCAAACTGAGAAAAAAGCAAGAGATAATATTTATTTGTAATTAGTTTTAATAAATGGGAGATGATGAGAAATTCAGCAAATGGTTAGGTAAGAAAGAAGTATGGCTCTACACAGAGTGGAAATAAATTGAGAGATGACTCAGATTTCCTTCTACCTGGTTAAAAAGAAACAAGAATATTGTCAACAAAATTATTAAATACAGAACCTTTCTGCCCTGTGACCAACTGCACAGAGAGATATTCTATCAATGCAAAATTCTCTCCTACTCAGAGATTTTCTCAGAGCAGCTTTCACTTCTTTATTTCTCAAGCTGTAGATTAAAGGGTTCATCATGGCAACACACTGATGTAAAGACAGAAGAGACTTCTTTCATCCATAGACCCTGCAGATGAAGGTTTGAGATACATAAATGTATATGACCCAAAGAAGAGAGAAACAGCAATGATGTGGGGAGAGCAGGTACTGAAGGTTTTGGACCTGCCCTCTATGGAGTTGGTATGGAAGATGTTGGTGAGGATGAGACCATAGGAGACAAAGATGGTGAAACTGGTCACAATGATGTTGATGCCCACCACAATGAAAACTACCAGCTCACTGATGTGGCTTTACCTGTGCAGGAGAGGTTGAGCAGAGGAAAGACATCACAGAAATAATGGTTGATATTGTTTGTATCACATAAGGTCAGTCTTAGTATGCATTCAGTGTGAACCATGACCCCAGAAAATGCCATCAAGTAGGAAACAAACATAAGGGTGGAACACACTTTAGGAGACATGGCAACACTATACAAGAGTGGTTTACAGATGGCTACATAACAGTTGTAGGCCCTTGGTGTCAGCAGATAGCATTCAGTAATGATGAAAAAATGGAAAAAGTAGAGCTGAGTCTTGCATTCCACATAAGAAATAATATTCATCTTTGATAAGAAGTTAATCACCATTTTGGGTGTAAATATATAAGAATAACAGAGGTCTATGAAGGACAAGTTAATGAGGAAAAAGTCCATGGGTGTGTGTAGGTGTGAATTCAGTGCAATTAGCATTACAAGTCCTAAATTTCCCAGCACTGTGACCATGTACATTCCTAGGAAAAGGAAGAACAGAGGGAGGTGGAGATCATGTCAGTCTGTTAATCCCAACAGATTGAATTCGGTCACAAAAGAGACATTTCCAGGAGCCATTCTTCTCTAAGGGAATCTGTGGATAAAGGAGAAAATTGTTCAATTAGAGAACAACTCAGCTCTTCCCACAGTGTCTCATCCTACAAAAATAGTATTTTTGCTGTTGTTGAGTTTGTAAGTCATGTCTGACCCTTTTGTGACTCCATGGACTGGTTCCATGTTCATGGGATTTCTCAGGCAAGAATACTACAGTAGGTTGCCATTTCCTTCTCTGGGGGATCTTCCTGACCCAGGGATTGAACCTGCATCTCCTTCATTAGAAGGTGGATTCTTACTGCTGAGCCACCATGAAAGTTCAGTACTAAAAAGTACAAACACTGTGAATGCCTGACACTATCCCAACCTACTCCCATAGAATCTGCCTTTACCTGTATTACTATACAGTGATGTGTATTTAGCTTTTATAAGCTAAATATAGCAAAGGATATCACAAACAGCTTACAAAGGAAAGGCCAGTGCTACCATATGCAAACATACCATCTGAAAAAGAACAAGAGAGAAGAGGGTTGGATTAGGACACTGTCATTCTACTCTCATCTCAATATTTCCTCATTCACTTGAGGTCTTCCCTCATCAGTAAAACTGCAAGCAGTGACCCTAGCAACTAGGCGCTGGCTTCTTATACGTATTAGACTTCATATGGTCAGAACCAAGAATTCTGATTGTAATCCAAGAAAATAGTCTATGAGAATTAAGTAACTTCCCTTGTCACAAAGTAAAATCCATAAAGGTAAAAGAGTGAGAGCATTATCCTCTTAGAAGAAACTTCCTGACTGATATGTTTTGCGTCCACTCATGTTTTGGAACATTCTCTGATCCCTCTCCAACAAATCCCCTGAGATCACTTGAGTCTTAGAACTACACAAAATGAGAAATACTAGGCATATATTAAGTTCCTCAATTTTCATTTCAAAACAAGGAATAAGTATTGTAAATTGAATTAGGTATGTAAGTTGAATTCAGAAACTCATCCTTCTTAATTCAGAAAACCACAGAGCTGATTCCCTTATCATTGATTGTTGCTCTGTTGATATTGGAAATGTAATTTCAGGTTCTTGAGGCTTGATTTCCTTGATTCTAAGAGGAGACAACCTAGACATATGCTTAGGAAATGTTTATGATCTAGTGTAATTTCTGATTATATTGTCCTTTCAAGCAGTAGAAAAAGTCAAAGCCTTTAATTATCACACTTGCTAGTAATTAGACACAGAGAGATTTAATGTGAGTTAATGATGTAATACTCTTGGTTAAAAACTGGGTAGACGCTTTCTAAGTTTCTTTCCTGAGGTGTAGAATATATACACACACACACACACACACACACACCCCCCAAATAAGGAAATTAGGATCCCTGTGTGTGATCTGTCTTAAATTCTTATGGACCTACTGTTTTAATCATTTTTGCTTTACTCTGGGGCCTGTGCCTCCCTCAGGTAGATCCAAAGTGAATTCCCATCTTGTCATTATCTTCACTTCTGAAGGGAAATATAGGACACTGCTTCATTCCCTCTCTATGACCATTTCCTAAATGGACATATTTCTGTAAGAGTCTTACTCCTAGGTCTCTTTATTTCTTTATCTGAAAATTTTCAAATGAAACAATTTTCAAGTTTTGCAACAGTATGTTCCATATTATACACATAAGCATGTTAACTCGATTCCCCTTCTTTTAGTCAAGTCCAAACAGACACAAAGATCTTCAGTTGCTAACAAGAAATGACAATTAAGTTGATTCATTAGTCTATTGCCAAATGTAAACTTTAGAACTGTTAACTTCTATACGATTTTATCCACAATATTCTGATAGAATGAAATCTAATTTGACAGAAAGTTAATTTTTTCTAAAAATGAAACAAATTGCATTTTGAGGCTTCTCGAGTGGAAATCTTTTGACCAGCTTTAACATATTTTTAATACATCAAATAATGGTAAAATACAAAACAGAATGACTGCACTTCTGTATGCCTTTAAGTGTTCCCAAGTAGTTTAATTACTATTTACTTCAAGTGTTCCCAAGTAGTTTAATTACTATTTACTTCTTTAGGTACACAGATGGCACCCCATTCCAGTACTCTTGCCTGGAAAATCCCATGGACAGAGGAGCCTGGTAGGCTGTAGTCCATGGGGTCGCAAGGAGTCGGACACGACTGAGCGACTTCACTTTCACTTTTCACTCTCATACACTGGAGAAGGAAATGGTAACCCACTCCAGTGTTCTTGCCTGGAGAATCCCAGGGACAGAGGAGCCTGGTGGGCTGCCATCTATGGGGTCACACAGAGTTGGACACGACTGAAGTGACAGCAGCAGCAGCAGCATTTCTTAATAAGGAAGAGAAGTTCACAAAAGGATTAAGATATAAATAAAAAAATTCATTGACTCATTAAGTGGGTCAACTATTTTTTTAAATATAGGCTTTGGAATGTGAAAATAATATATGTTGATATTGAGATTAAGGGATATGGTATGAGTGCCACTGAAAATGATAAAGCAAGGATATAGCAAGAATTTAAAAACTGTAAGTCAATGTTGAACATCAAAAAATACAAAAAAGGAAGCATATCAATGTTGCTCAAGTCATAATATGTAATCCTTCAGAGGAGATTCAGTTCAGTTCAGTTGCTCAATCGTGTCCAATTCTCTGTGACCCCATGAGCTGCAGCATGCCAGGCCTCCCTGTCCAACACCAACTCCCAGAGCCTACCCAAACTCATGTCCGTTGAGTCGGTGACGCCATCCAACCATCTCATCTTCTGTCATCCCTTCTCCTCTGCCTTCAATCTTTCCCAGCATCAGGGTCTTTTCAAATGAGGCAGCTCTTTGCATCAGGTGGCCAAAGTATTGGAGTTTCAGCTTCAACATCAGACCTTCCAATGAACACCCAGGACTGATCTCCTTTAGTCCTCTTTATAGTCCAGCTCTCACATCCGTACATGACTACTGGAAAAACCATAGCCTTGACTAGATGGGCCTTTGTTGGCAAAGTAATGTTTCTGTTTTTAATATGCTCTCTTGGTTGTTCATAACTTTCCTTCCAAGGAACAAACGTCTTTTAATTTCATGGCTGTAATCACCATCTTCAGTGATTCTAGAGCCCCCCAAAATAAAGTATCTGACTGTTTCCACTGTTTCCTCATTTACTTGCCATAAAGTGATGGGACCAGATGCCATGATCTTAGTTTTCTAAATGTTGAGCTTTAAGCCAACTTTTTCACTCTTCTCTTTCACTTTCATCAAGAGGCTCTGTAGTTCTTCACATTCTGCCACAAGGGTGGTGTCATCTGCATATCTGAGGTTATTGATATTTCTCCCAATAATCTTGATTCAAGCTTATGCTTCTTCCAGTCCAGGGTTTCTCATGATGTATTCTGCATGTAAGTTAAATAAGCAAGGTGACAATATACAGCCTTGACATACTCCTTTTTCCTATTTGGAACCAGTCTGTTGTTCCATGTCCAGTTCTAACTGTTGCTTCCTGACGTGCACACAGGTTTCTCAAGAGGCAACTTGGACAGGTCAAGCTGTCTGGTATTCCCATCTCTTTCAGAATTTTCCACAGTTTGTTGTGATCCACACAGTCAAAGGCTTTGGTATAGTCAATAAAGCAGAAATAGATGTTTTTCTGGAACTCTCTTGCTTTTTCCATGATCCAGTGGATATTGGCAATTTGGTCTCTGGTTGCTCTGCCTTTTCTAAAACTGGCTTGAGCATCTGGAAGTTCACTATTCATGTTTGTGCTGAAGCCTGGCTTGGAGAACTTTGAGCACTACTTTACTAGCATGTGAGATGAGTGCGTTTGAGAGGGAGTTTGAGCATTCTTTGGCATTGCCAAAATTATAATCAATATATGTACCACATCTTTATCCAATCATCTGTAAATGAATATTTATATTGTTTCATATCATGTTTATTGTGAATATTGCTGCTTTGAATATGGGAGTACATGTATCTTTTGGAATTGTAGTTTTGACTGGATATATGCCCACTAGTGGGGCTGCTGGATCTAAGGTGATACTTTTGGCGTGTTTGAATAAAAGCATAGTGGTTTTGTTTATTGACAAGAGTGAGGAAAAGAGATGATGACAAGCACTGTGATGTAACATATTGGTTTCTGCAGGCCATTGTAAAACTTGGTACTTTGAGTGAAATTGAATAGAGGAATTAATAACAAAGTGACATGCTTTAGAAAGATGATCTTGGTTGCTGTGTTTGGAATAGACTGTATGAGGCAATGGGTGAATCAAGGATTTAGTTAGGAGGACTTACTTTGTAGTAATAAAAGTAAGAAATAACATTTTCTCAAATTTAGGTGGTTGTATCAGATCTGTGTTATATAGTGTAATATGAAGGTACTAAAAGCAGTCATATTTTATTGTATGATGTTTAAAAACTTTTGTTTGGGAAGAAATACCTTAAGCAAACAAGGCGACTAACAATAGACAAGAGAAATATATAGTTTAATGATGGTGACAAACATTAGACTAATATCTATTATTGGCAAATTAATAATACTATAAAATTAATAATACTATAAAATACATTTATACAGCAAATTTGGAAAACTCAGCAGTGGCCACAGGACTGGAAAAGGTCAGTTTTCATTGCAATCCCAAAGAAAGGCAATGCCAAAGAATGCTCAAACTACCGCACAATTGCTCTCATCTCACATGCTAGTAAAGTAATGCTCAAAATTCTCCAAGCCAGGCTTCAGCAATACGTGAACCGTGAACTTCCTGATGTTCAAGTTGGTTTTAGAAAAGGGAGAGGAACCAGAGATCAAACTGCCAACATCTATTGGATCATGAATAAAGCAAGAGAGTTCCAGAAAAACATCTATTTCTGCTTTATTGACTATGCCAAAGCCTTTGGCTGTGTGGATCACAACAAACTGTGGAAAATTCTGAAAGAGATGGGAATACCAGACCACCTGACCTGCCTCTTGAGAAACCTATATGCAGGTCAGGAAGCAACAGTTAGAACTGGACATGGAACAACAGACTGGTTCCAAATAGGAAAAGGAGTACGTCAAGGCTGTATACTGTTACCCACCCTGTTTATTTAACTTCTATGCAGAGTACATCATGAGAAATGCCGGGTTGGAAGAAACACAAGCAGGAATCAAGATTGCTGGGAGAAATATCAGTAACCTCAGATATGCAGATGATACCACCTTTATGGCAGAAAGTGAAGAAGAACTACAGAGCCTCTTGATGAAAGTGAAAGAGGAGAGTGAAAAAGTTGGTTTACAGCTCAACATTTAGAAAACAAAGATCATGGCATCCGGTCCCATCACTTCATGGGAAATAGATGGAGAAACAATGGAAACAGTGTCAGACTTTATTTTTGGGGGCTCCAAAATCACTGCAGATGGTGACTGCAGAAATGAAATTAAAAGACGCTTACTCCTTGGAAGAAAAGTTATGACCAACCTAGATAGTATATTCAAAAGCAGAGACATTACTTTCCCAACTAAGGTCCATCTAGTCAAGGCTATGGTTTTTCCTGTGGTCATGTATGGATATGAGAGTTGGACTGTGAAGAAGGCTGAGCCCTGAAGAATTGATGCTTTTGACCTGTCGTGTTGGAGAAGACTCTTGAGAGTCCCTTGGAGTGCAAGGAGATCCAACCAGTCCATTCTGAAGGAGATCAGCCCTAGGATTTCTATGGAAAGAGTGAAGCTAAAGCTGAAACTCCAGTACTTTGGCCACTCATGTGAAGAGTTGACTCATTGGAAAAGACTCTGATGCTGGGAAGGATTGGGGGCAGGAGAAGAAGGGGACGACAGAGGATGAGATGGCTGGATGGCATCACTGACTCGATGAGCGTGAGTCTGAGTGAACTCCAGGAGATGGTGATGGACAGGGAGGCCTGCCGTGCTGCGATTCATGGGGTCGCAAAGAGTCAGACACGACTGAGCGACTGAACTGAACTCATAAAATGTATTGAATATATTTTTGGTCTCCTACCCCATTTTTGGCATAGAGCTCCTAAAACCCTTGGAATTCAAGGGATGACAAAGATAAACGTATGCTTGGTAATGTTAATGAGGTAACTTTGGGGCCTCATCTAAGGATGCTGACTGGTTGCCAGAGGAACAAAACTTTTTATTAGGGGGTTTGAGCTTTCAGTCTCTTCCTAGAACTTCTAGAATTCCATGGAGGGAGAGGGGGGCTGAAGATTGGTTTCAGTCACCAATGGCCAATGATTTAATCAATCATGCCTGTGCAATGAAGCCTCCATTAAACCTCAGATTAATGGGATTCCAAGAGCTTCTGGGTTGGTGAAAGTGTAGAGATGCTGGGAGAGCTGTGTACCTGAGAAGGGCATGGAAGCTCCACACTCTTTCTGTAGACCTTGCCCTATTCATCTCTTATATCCAGATGTTCATCTGTATCCTATATGAGATCATTTTATAATAAGCTGGTAACTATAGTAAATTTTTCTTCTGTTCTGTGAGCCACTCTAGCTAATGAATCAAACTTGAGGAGGGGGTCCATGGGATACATTCTGGGAATTTAACCCATTAAAATAAAAGTACTTGAATATCAAATCTATGTACAATAATGAATATTTTAGCATTGTGTTGCATAGAAATTATGGATCTCTATCAATAACCTCAGATATGCAGTGACAGCACCCTTATGGCAGAAAGTGAAGAGGAACTAAAAAGCCTCTTGATGAAAGTGAAAGAGGAGAGTGAAAAAGTTGGCTTAAAGCTCAACATTCAGAAAATGAAGATCATGGCATCCAGTCCCATCACTTCATGGGAAATAGATGGGAAAGCAGTGGAAACAGTGTCAGACTTTATTTTGAGGGGGCTCCAAAATCACTGCAGATGGTGACTGCAGCCATGAAATTAAAAGATGCTTACTCCTTGGAAGGAAAGTTATGACCAACCTAGACAGTATATTCAAAAGCAGACATTACTTTGCGAATAAGGTCCGTCCAGTGTTCTTGCCTGGAGCATCCCTGGGACGGCAGAGCCCGATGGGCTGCCATCTGTGGGGCCGCAGAGTCGAACACTACTGAAGTGACTTAGCAGCAGCAGCAGCAGCAGTCAAGGCTACGGTTTTTCCTGTGGTCATGTATGGATGTGAGAGTTGTACTGTCAAGAAGGCTGAGTGCTGAAGAATTGATGCTTTTGAACTGTGGTGTTGGAGAAGATTCTTGAGAGTCCCTTGGACTGCAAGGAGATCCAACCAGTCCATTCTGAGGGAGATCAGCGCTGGGATTTCTATGGAAGGAATGATGCTAAAGCTGAAACTCCAGCACTTTGGCCACCTCATGCAAAGAGTTGACTCACTGGAAAAAACTCTGATGCTGGAGGGATTGGGGGCAGGAGGAGAAGGGGACGATAGAGGATGAGATGGCTGGATGGCATCACTGATTTCATGGGCGTGTCTGAGTGAACTCCAGGAGTTGGTGATGGACAGGGAGGCCTGGTGTGCTGCGATTCATGGGGTTGCAAAGAGTCAGATGCGACTGAGCTACTGAACTGAGCTGAACTGATCAATGGGGACTGATTTGGTGTATTAGGATATATCCACAACATAGACTTTTAGAGACATTTTAGTATAATTCTGTTAGATGAAAAGAGCAAAGGGTAAAAATATGAAGTTTGCAATCAATTGTAAAGTCTTTATAGTTGTAATTATTTTTTATATCAGTGAGTAGAAAGATACAGAAAGGTCTTTTTGGTTACAAACATGGATAACTGAGGGTGACTGATGGATGGGAGATCATATAGGAAGGAGAGTGCTAAGGAAAAGGAAATGATATGCTTTAAAAATATAGAGTATGCATCATTTGGTCACTTATACCATAATGTTAAAAACATGTATGTGTGGGAAGGTGTGCATATCATATTTTTGTTTTGTTTTGTTAATATAAATTTATTTATTTTAATTGGAAGCTAATTACTTTACAATATGGTATTGGATTTGCCATACATCAACATGAATCGGCCACGGGTGTACATGGGTTCCCCATCCTGAACCCTCTTCCCACCTGCCTCCCCATACCAGCCCAACCATATCATCCCAGTGCACCAGCCTCAAGCATCCTGTATCATGTATCGAACCTGGACTGACGATTAATTTCATATATGATATCATACACGTTTCAATGCCATTCTCCCAAATCATCCCACCCTTGCCCTCTCCCACAGAGTCCAAAAGACTGTTCTATACATCTGTATCTCTTTTGATGTCTCGCATACAGGGTTATCGTTACCATCTTTCAAAATTCCATATATATGCCTTAGTATACTGCATTGGTGTTTTTCTTTCTGGTTTACTTCACTCTGTATAATTGGCTCCAGTTTCATTCACCTAATTAGAACTGATTCAAATGTATTCTCTTTCATGACTGAGTAATACTCCATTGTGTATATGTACCACAGCTTTCTTATCCATTCATCTGCTGATGGACATCTAGGTTGCTTCCATGTCCTGGCTATTATACACAGAGCTGCAATGAACATTGGGGTACATGTATCTCTTTCAATTCTGGTTTCCTTGGTGTGTATGCCCAGTAGTGGGATTGCTGGGTCATAAAGCAGTTTTATTTCCAGTTTTTTGAGGAATCTCCACACTGTTCTCCATAGTGGCTGTACTAGTTTGCATTCCCACCAACAGTGTAAAACGGTTCCCTTCTCTCCACACCCTCTCCAGCATTTACTGGCGTGAAATGGTACCTCATTGTGGTTTTGATTTGCATTTTTCTGATCATGACTGATTTTGAGCATCTTTTCATGAGTTTGTTAGCCATCTGTATGTTTTCTTTGGAGCAATGTCTATTTAGTTCTTTGCCCCATTTTTTGATTGGGTCATTTAATTTTCTGGAATTGAGCTACAGGAGTTTCTTGTATATTTTTGTGATTAGTTGTTTGTCAATTGCTTCATTTGCTATTATTTTCTCCCATTCTGAAAGCTGTCTTTTCACCTTGTTTATGGTTTCCTTTGTTGTGCAGAAGCTTTTAATTTTAATTAGGTCCCACTTGTTTATTTTTCACTTGTATTTCCAATATTCTGGGAGGTGGGTCATAGAGGATCCTGCTGTGATTTATGTCAGAGAGTGTTTTGCTTATGTTCTCCTCTAGGAGTTTTATAGTTTCTGGTCTTATGTTTAGATCTTTAATCCATTTTGAGTTTGTTTTTGTCTGTGGTGTTAGAAAGTGTTCTAGTTTCATTCATTTACAAGTGGTTGATCAGTTTTCCCAGCACCACTTGTTAAAGAGATTGTCTTTAATCCATTGTATATTCTTGCCTCCTTTGTCAAAGATAAGGTGTCCATAGGTGCATGGATTTATCTGGGCTTTCTATTTTGTTCCATTGATCTATATTTCTGTCTTTGTGCCGGTAACATACTGTCTTGATGACTGTGGCTTTGTAGTAGAGCCTGAAGTCAGGCAGGATGATTCCTCCAGTTCCATTCTTCTGTCTGAAGATTGCTTTGGCTATTCAAGGTTTTTTGAATTTCCATACAAAATGTGAAATTATGTGTTCTAGTTCTGTGAAAAATACCATTGGTAGCTTGATAGGGATTGGATTGACTCTATAGATGGCTCTGGGTAGTATACTCATTTTCACTATATTGATTCTTCTGATCCATGAACATGGTATATTTCTCCATCTATTAGTGTCCTCTTTCATTTCTTTCACCAGTGTTTTATAGTTTTCTATATATATAGGTCTTTAGTTTCTTTAGGTAGGTATATTCCTAAGTATTTTATTCTTTTCATTGCAATGGTGAATGCAATTATTTTATTAATTTCTCTATTTTCTCATTATTAGTGTTTAGGAATGCAAGGGATTTCTGTGTGTTGATTTTATATCCTGCAACTTTACTATATTCATTGATTAGTTCTATCAGTTTTCTGGTGGAGTCTTTAGGGTTTTCTATGTAGGGATCATGTCATCTGCAAACAGTGAGAGTTTTACTTCTTCTTTTCCAATTTGGAATCCTTTTGTTTCTTTTTCTGCTCTGATTGCTGTGGCCAAAACTTCAAAAAATATGTTTTATAGTAGTGGTGAAAGTGGGCACCCTTGTCTTGTTCCTGACTTTAGGGGAAATGCTTTCAATTTTTCACCATTGAGGATAATGTTTGCTGTGGGTTTGTCATATGTAGTTTTTATTATGTTGAAGTATGTTCCTTCTATTCCTGCTTTCTGAATAGCTTTTTATTTCTATAGGATTAAAAATGTCATTAGCTATGTGTTAGCCAAAAGTCAAAGAAACACTAGAAGAAAGACAAGGGAAGAGAAAATCCCTAATGTGAAATTTTGAGTAACATATTGAGCTTCCAAAGACACCAGAGTTAAATTATCTTCAAACTGTGGAAACAATTTCCTAGGTCTAAATTTCCTTGAGGATTTGCATGTAGAGGCTCCTGAGAAAATCTTTTTATCAAATCCCTGAGACCTTGAAACTCAGAATAAAATACATATGATTATGTTGAAAGTCAAGAGTGCTGTTTGGATTCCTTTTTGTGATTTAATGATCACCTCTGGGCAAAACGTTAATTAAAAATCATGATCTTTATCTGACTGACTCTCAGAGCAAAAGAAATGCTGAGAATTATAAATGCTCTGAGCCCCTCCACAGGGTTGGAGGAGACGAGGTGAATTCAGTTCTGCTGTCTCTTGCAGCAGAAGATCTCTTCCTCTTTGGAGAGCCATGGTGGAGGGGAAACCACAAAGACAGTTCTGATGCCAGTAGGCAAAGAAGAACGAGTATTGAGTCCTTTTTGTTTTTACATCTTTCACAACCCATAGCCATTGGAAAGTAACAGATTTTTCTGCTTCCTCCAGTTCTGGCCCTGAGATAGAGACAACTAACGGGTCTGTGTGAGAGGAAATTAGAAATTAAAGGTAGTGCTTAGATCAGTGGGTTTACAGTGTTTCTAAGCTTTATGTCCTTTAGGGAATTTCTTATGCAGGAGACCCAGGTTCTAGGCCTGACTTAATGACTTCCTTGTTGTATATGCTTGAGAAGCCAAAGGTTCTCTCTGAGTCTCTGTTTCCCCAACTCTGCTGTGGACTTGTGATTATGATCACATCCAGTTTGGATTGGTAGCTAGCACAGGGTAGATGAAGTGTGGTGAGTAAATATTAACAAATACATACATAAGCAAGTGAAGGAAGCAAAACTGTTAGCGACAAATTGAGGGAAGAAAAGGTGAGAAATGCATGCTCTTTTTATATTCTCTTGCACTCTTACATTTTCCTAGTATTACTATGCTGATGCCCCCCAGGCACTTGCTTTTCTCAGTATGAGCAGAGTCAGATCCATTTATTTATTTATTTCTGTAAAATAGTTAAGCTTCAGCAGAGTCTTTGGGCTTCTTGCCTCCTGAATGGACTGGGCATGAGACTTCATGGGGAATCTGAGTTCTGCCTCAAATATGATTCTATTCTCCTATCTTTCAGATCCCACTGGAAGAGAATGGATATTGGAAACACCTCATTGGTCACTGAGTTTTTCCTTGTGGGTTTAACTAAACATCCGGAGATCCAGGTGCCCCTGTTCTTCCTCTTCTTGGGAATTTACATAATCACAGTGGCAGGAAACCTCGGCTTGGTCACTCTAATTAGACGGACTTCTCACCTCCACACTCCAATGTACTACTTCCTCTTTAATTTATCCTGTATTGATCTCTGTTACTCTTCTGTCATCACCCCTAAACTGTTGGTAAATTTTGTGTCAGAGAGGAACACCATCTCCTATGCGGGATGTATGACTCAGCTGTTTTTCTACTGCTTCTTTGTCAATGCAGAGTGCTATGTACTGACAGTGATGGCCTATGATCGCTATGTGGCCATCTGCAAGCCCCCTGCTGTACAAGGTCACCATGTCCCCTCAGGTCTGCTCTCTAATGGCTGTGATTGTATACTTGGGGGCCTTTATTGCTGCCTGGGCCCACACAGGATGCATGTTGAGGTTGACCTTCTGTGATGCCAACACCATCAACCACTACATGTGTGACATCCTCCCCCTCCTGGAGCTCTCCTGCACCAGCACTCACATCAATGAACTGGTGGTTCTCATCATCGTTGGCTTTGATGTTGGCGTGCCTGGCCTCACCGTCACCGTCTCATATGTTTTTATCCTTTCCAGTATCCTCCGCACCAGTTCCACAGAAGGGAGGTCCAAAGCATTCAGTACTTGTAGCTCACATATAATTGTTGTTTCTGTTTTCTTTGGATCAGGGGCATTCATGTATCTTCATCCTTCTTCTGTTTTGTCCATGAACCAGAAGAAAGTGTCCACTGTATTCTATACCATTTTGGTGCCTATGCTTAATCCTCTGATCTATAGCTTCAGAAATAAGGAGGTTAAGGTTGCCCTGAAAAAAACCCTCAGTAGAGAAATATTTCTCTGAACTGGAACAGTATTAATTATGATAATAGAATACACCTTTCTTTCAAAATCTTTTTTTTCTATATAGAGAGTTCTTCCACACAGGATGAAGTGAGGTATAATAGAAAGACTTTGATTTAGTAGGTTGGGTTGAACACTCTGCAAAGTATGGGTATACTGTTACTTTAGTTTTATTGGGAAGAAATTGATGCAACAATATTTGTAGCAAAGAATTGGGGGTCTCATAGTTGTGAAAGGTATTCCTTCCTTCTTTTGCTTCTTCCTCTATCTTCCTTCACAGTGTTTCCTCTTAAAAAAAAATGTTCACACCTTTTTAAAGTAAGTTGACTAGTTTATAGCAGATAAGAATGTTTTGATTATGGAAAATTTCTACACAGGAAACAAAAATAGGACTCACATTTGAACTTCAAACCTATATTAAACTGACTAATATCTCTCTTTGAATGCTCTACAGGCACCTGAACTTATAAGAATCAACTTAATCACAGAAACATTACCAAGCCTACCAAACTCTCTTCTTTTCTTTTGGCCTCTGTCATTGTGAATGGCACCATCTACTTAATTGTTCAAATCCCAAGCTGGTATCTTCCCTGATCCCCCTCTCTTTACTTGTCTTCCACACCCAATTTATCAATTGCTAAGAGTTCTTGGCTTATGAACATTTCTCATCATTTCTCATCCAGACACCAGCCTTCCAACTGGCTTCTACCTTTCTTATCTTTCCTCTTATAATCTATTCTCCACACTGCAACCGGAATGCTCTTTCCATACTTCAAATAACATCACATTTACCTTGGTTTACTATGTTCACTGGAATTTCTTTCAAGTCAAAACCAAATTTCCCCAGTAGGCCAAGCAAGAATCTTTCTGGTTGAGCCCTGTTCAACTCACCAGCCTGATCTTCTGTCACGGCAACTCCTTTCTCCCTGTTTCTTCCCAGCATCCTGCTGAAGTTTTATTCAACTTTCCCAAATTAAATAAACTCTTGTTCTTTTGCATTACTTTTCTGCAAGCTCTTCTCTTAGTCTGGAACACCTTCATGTACAAAGAAAGAGTCCTTTGTCTTACTCAGCCTGTTTATCCTTCAGGTATTAGGTTATCCAGAACTCCAGGAGGTCTTTCCTGGACAGAAAGATGGGTAGATGACCTTCAGGGTAATGCTCACCCTCTCCTGGCACATTCCACTGTACTGGAAGTTCTTTCTTTCTTAAATATTCAGTCTCATTCTATGTATTTAATGATAAGAAAATTTTAAGTTATTTATTTGAGGGGAAAAGTTTAGTTCAATACAAGGGAATATGTTACATAAGACATATGTTTATTCAACTTGGATTTTCAAAAGTTGGATGAGAATCACATGATAACTTATAGAGTACATAGAGGGCTTCTCTTGTTTTCATTTTTCTACCTTTCCATGAAAACTCATTTTGCTCACTGAACAATGAGGCTTCCTCCCTGGTTATATTCTATTTGCTTTCCTTTTTCTAGCATGCTCTTATTACCTATTTATAACCCACTTTGTTTTCTGTTGATGTTTTAGGTATTAGTTGAATGGAAACTTGTCTAATCCACCTTGCAAAGTTTAGGTGCTCTTTTTGTATCACCCAGAGTGTAGCAGTCAGGACTGGCATGAAGTAATGAGAGCAATTTTCACAAGCTTTTCTAGTTATCTGATTATCTGTCTTCCCTGTGAGGGAAGGCACCTTGGGTATCTTCTTGTTATATCTCTAGGGCTTAACATAGTGTTGGGTGTTTAGTAAAGGCTCAATAATTATGTCTGGAATAAGTGAATGCTTCTATTTGATTTTAAACTTTGAGTCATAGAGAAGAGATATTTGGGGAGAAGGCGAGTCATTCGAAGAATTATTACCACTTCTCCCTCCTAGAATGGTTTCTGTAGCAGTTTACTTCCACAGTGCTTTTCTCAATGCACAGGGATGGAAAACAAAGATGGATTTATTTTTATGTAGGTTATTGTGTGTTTTTAAGAGTCAGGAAATGAAGGTATGAATTGGACAGACTCCTAGAAGCCCATTAGGGTGAGCAAGCTCACAGTTTCTGATTTAGATTTTTACTATCTGGGTTTAAATTTCAATTTTGCCATTTGCTAAATACATGACTCTGAAAAAAGTCACTAAACATTTCAGAATATCTATTTCCTCATTTCAAAAATTAGAAAAATAATAGTATCAATTTAAAAGGATTTTTGTGAAGGTTGTTACTTATTTGCTTGGAATTCAAGCTACAGTAAATGAGGTATAGTCCTGGATTTGACCCTACATAGTAGTATCATTTCATTTTTAGAGCCTCAGTTTAATAATATGAAAAATAAGATGCTAGGCTGGATGATAACGTGTGTTCTATTCATTAAAAATATCTTGCAATCACTGTGTCTCAGTTTCTTGACTTATATGCTAAAAGAACTGAACTGAATTAATCATTCTTAACTTGGGTATGTGTTAGAATCATTCAGGATAATAATTAATATTATTATCTTCTCTTCCATTTTAAGACCTACTGTGTCAGAATACATCTGACATCAGGGCTCAAGAATATGCCCTTTTAAAATTCTTTTCAAATGATTATATTACTGTTTGGTTAGTTGGTGATTTGGAGCTTTCCCCTTCTAATGTTCTGTGATTCTAAAATTGTCTCTGGACAAGGATTTATGTGGGCACATATAAACATTAATAATAAGCAATTTCATGGTATCAAGAAAGTTAATTAGCTATTTCAAGAAGGAAAGAGGAATCAGTAGTATTTAGAGCTGTAGAGAGTTTAGATGGCCTTTGCACTGTGAATGCACTATAAACTCTGGAAGATAATATTATGGAAATGATAGAAGCAGAAGTCTGATTTCAGTCGATTAACTAGTAGAGGACAGGGAGGGAGTAGAACATATTCATAGATTACTCATGTGAGTATTCTTCTAATGTCAGGGTGGGTGCAGAAAAAGAAACTATAAGAAAAACTTTTTCAAAAACTTAGTGAAAACTTCTGTAAATATAAAAATGGAGACTAAAAGATACCAACTTACACCTTTTGCAATACACTGAATTAGATACTCTGGTGGACCCCATTTCTACAAAATAGCTAGATCTTGCATCAGATATCATATAAAAATTGTGCAATAAAATATACAGGAAATTGCCAAGGGGGTACTTGGAACCCACACTCCTTGTATGGCGAGACCGAACTTCCATGATGCCAATATTGTCAGCCACCATCTTTGCGATATACGTCTGCTTCAGCTTTCCTGCACCAGTGCCTGCAACAATGAGCTTGTAGTTTGTCTTCTAATAAGATGATCATTTTGGTTCACACCGGCACTACTTTCACCTAGACTTTTATCATCTCCAGTATTGTCTCCGTCAGCTCCACAGAGAGCAGAACTAAAGCTCTGATTCAGTACCGCAGTAGCCAAGGTTCCCATATAAGGACTCTTTCACTTTTCTTCTGGGCAATAATGTAGTCTATGGGCTAGGGAAATGTGATCTCACTCTTTCATACAAATGTTGGGCCCATCTTGAACTCCATTACCTATAGTCTAAGCAATAATGATGTCAATTTTCTATGAAGAAAACTAAGAAGAACATATTTTCTTGGCAGCAACAGAATTTGAGTGAGGAATTTTGAAGACTGGATTGTTCTGTTGATTTTGTTTGGGTTTCTTCATGGCTGTATCATTACCTTAATCAAATGGAAATGGGATACATTTTCCACTTTAATTCAGAGTCTCTTCCTTCCTTTCATCCTTCTTTCCTTCCTTTTTTGTTTTTCTTTCTTCCTTCCTTCTCTCTTTCTGAGGTTTCTCAGCATCTCCTCTCCTTTCTCCTTTTAACTTTTACAATTGTAATTATGTAATTGCAACATTAGGAAAATAAAGAAATTACTATTACTCTGTATTTGCTATGTGGAAGAATATCTACCTCTGGGGCAAATATTGCAGATTCTGTAGTAAATTAATAGAATAATGTCACAAAATATCTATCTACACACTAAAGCAGTATGTCTAATATGTTGAGGACTTAGTTTTAAAAATGTCTTTGGTGTCAGTAATAGAATTCATATGACATAGACACAGTTTCAAATTTGCTCACAAAAAAGCAGTGAGCAAGAGCTTTTGTGATTTACTACTTTCATTCTTTCCTGGTTTTATTAACATTTGCAAAATGTTTGCCAACTTTTACTAGTCTTTAGAAATTATTAGATGAAACGATATAAAACAGCAGTTAGTGTAGATGTGTGTTGAAAATAGGTACTATGGTGAATGCTGCCCTTCACAGTTTGGTTTATATCAACTCTTGCGTTGGTCTGTTTTTCATAGTTTTAAGTATTGTTTGTTAACCCTATTATACTGCTTGATACAGTTAATCTTGAAAAAGAATTACTTCTCTGCTACTCCTAATAGATTATGAAAATCCTATAAAACTCAGACTCTTTTTTTTTTTTTTAATCTTTGTATTCCTGGTGTATTCCAGTTTTTGTTTGGAAATCATTCAGTGTTTTACACTCTTAATATTGCAATGTAAAATAAATTATACTTTTGCTTCCAAAACATAAAAGCTGGTGTTTCAACCATTCAGTATGAAGAAGATATTGCTTAATATACAATCTTAAGAGATCATTAAAATGCTTCAGAATTCTGCAGTGTCTCTCTTTATATCTAATCTTAGTGATTTTTTATTTAACATTTTCAGAAAGTCAATGTAAATCGTACATATGTATTTTATGTCTGTGGTTTTAGAGAATAAATTCATTAAAATCATTTTTAAAGTGGCTGCAATCTCATATTTTAAGGCATAAATAAAATATATGAAAGTGTTAATTTCTGACAACAAATAATTCCACTTTGCTTTGACAGTGAATTAGGTGAATATTTATTTTAGAGATTGTTTTGAAATAAAAAGTCAATTTTCAACTGTTAACACATGGCAAGCATATTGCTTTTCTCTTTCCCAAGAGAAATTGTGCAGTAGAATAGAAAACAAGGAATTTTATTGAGGACAAATGAAAAAGCTGAAAGACATTAAAGAGTGTTAGAATGGTAAGAAATGTTTTATTAAAATTGGTAGCAATTTTATTAAAATTAGTTGGGCTAAGGTAGGTGGTTGATTTAAAAATTTGCTGTTGATGTATTCCAATGGGTAAAAGAAAATTATTTTGAAACCTATTTCAGAAGTCCCAATACTTCTAAATTTGTCCATTCACAATATTTCTATTTTATTTTTACTTAATCTGTCATATCTGTTCAAAAGCAGATTAGTGTACCATGTAGAGATTTGTAGGCTACATTAAATCATCAGAATAAGACAGTATAGGAAAAGATAAAAAGTAGCCACTGTGTATGTATATTCAAAGTAAATACCATAACAACACTGCCTTTCATAATTTGGCTTCTATCAAAGCTCCAGATTTTCTCTTGGTATACTGCCTCCTTCTAGCCCCTCCCCACAAAAATCCATCCCCCACCCAATATTCCAACTATCTCTTAACTTTGTATATTTGCTTTATGTCTTCCCATTCTTTGATTTCAATTGTTGCTTCATCTTGGGTAATAATACTGGGATGCCTGAGAAATATGCAGAATTTTTCTGGGTGGAAATTTCTCCTATGATAGCCTGGATGGGATTTTCTCATGGAAAATTAAGTGCTTAAAAAGGAAAGGGAATGATCCAGTATGAGTGGGAAGTAGAACATTTGAAAAGTAGACACATTAGCACCTCAGCAATTTTTATTAGTAGAATATTAATCTGTAAAAGTTATTGTGGAGTATAGAGGGGCTACTTGCACTCCAAGAGCAGAGGATTAAGGGGATAGTTATACTCTGCTCTTGGAGTTTCCCTCCATATGGAGTAGGAGCTTTAGTGCAATCACTTTGCCTTTCTCTAGCCATTACCTAATCGGGAAGAATATTTACCTTCTCCTTTTTCATATCGAACTATTTGCAACCCCATTGATTGCAGTATGCCAGGTTCCCTGTCCTTCACCATCTCCAGGAACTTGCTCAAACTAATGTCCATTGAGTCAATGATACCATCCAACCATCTCATCCTCTGCCGTCCCCTTTTGCCCCTGCCTTCGATCTTTCCCAGAATCAAGGTCTTTTCTAGTGAGTTGACTCTTCACAACAGGTGGCCAAAGTATTGGAACATCAGCTTTAGCATCAGTCTTTCTAATAAATATTCAGGATTGATTTCCTTTAGGATTGACACGTTGATCTCCTTGCAATCCAAGGGACTCTCAAGAGTCTTCTACAACACCACAGTTCAAAAGCATCAATTATTTGGTGTTCATGTGCTCTGCTGTGATACTATTTCCCTAACATAAAGCCATCCCACTGCAGGGAGAAGTAAGCCAGGTGAACAGATTAACAACTATATGATCATGTATTTGGAAGTGTTATGAACTTAAAATGTTAGATACAATTAAAAAATACAGAAAATATGAATCAGTTCAGTTCAGCTGCTGAGTTGTGTCTGACTCTTTGTGACCCCATGAATTGTAGCACAGGACTCCCTGTCCATCACCAACGCCAGGAGTTCATCCAAACTCATGTGCACTGAGTCAGTGATGCCATCCAGCCATCTCATACGCTGTCGTCCCCTTCCCACCTGCCCCCAATCCCTCCTAGCATCAGGTCTTTTCCAATGAGCCAAGTCTTCGCATGAGGTAGCCAAAGTATTGGAGTTTCAGCCTCAGCATCAGTCCTTCCAATGAACACCCGGGACTGGTCTCCTTTAGGATGGACAGATTGGACCTCCTTGCAGTCCAAGGGACTCTCAAGAGTCTTCTCCAACACCACAGTTCAAAAGCATCAATTCTTCGGCACTCAACTTTCTTCACAGTATAACTCTCATATTCATACATGACCACTGGAAAAAACATAACCTTGATTAGATGGACCTAGGTAGGCAAAGTAATGTCTCTGCTTTTGAATATGCTATCTAGGTTGGTCATAACTTTCCTTCCAAGGAATAAACATCTTTTAATTTCATAGCTGCAATCACCAACAGCATTGATTTTAGAGTCCCCCAAAATAAAGTCTGACACTGTTTCCACTGTTTCCCCATCTATTTCCCATGAAGTGATGGGACCAGATGCCTTGATCTTAGTTTTCTGAGTGTTGAGCTTTAAGCCAACATTTTCACTCTCCTCTTTCACTTTCATCAAGAGACTTTTTAGTTACTCTTCACTTTCTGCCATAAGAGTGGTGTCATCTGCATATCTGAGGTTATTGATATTTCTCCCAGCAATCTTGATTCCAGCTTGTGCTTCTTCCAGCCCAGTGTTTCTCATGAGGTACTCTGCATGTAAGTTAAATAAGCAAAGTGACAATATACAGCCTTGACTTCCTCTTTTTTCTATTTGGAACCAGTCTGTTGTTCCATGTCTAGTTCTAACTGTTGCTTCCTGACCTGCATATAGGTTTCTCAAGAGGCAGTTCAGGTGGTCTGGTATTCCCATCTCTTTCAGAATTTTCCACAGTTTATTGTGATCCACACAGTCAAAGTCTTTGGCATAGTCAATAAAGCAGAAATAGATGCTTTTCTGGAACTCTCTTGCTTTTTTCCACGATCCAGCAGATGTTGGTAATTTGATCTCTGGTTCCTCTGTCTATTCTAAAACCAGCTTGAACACCTGGAAGTTCACCGTTCACGTATTGCTGAGGCCTGGCTTGGAGAATTTTGAGCATTACTTTACTAGCATGTGAGATGAGTGCAATTGTGCAGTAGTTTGAGCATTTTTGGCATTGCCTTTCTTTGGGATTGGAATGAAAACTGACCTTTTCCAGTCCTGTGGCCACTGCTGAGTTTTCCAAATTTGCTGGTATATTGACTGCTGCACTTTCACAGCATCATCTTTCAAGATTTGAAATAGCTCAACTGGAATTCCATTCCCTCTGCTAGCTTTGTTCATACTGATGCTTTCTAAGGCCCACTTGACTTTGCATTCCAGTATGTCTGGCTTTAGATTAGTGATCACACCATCATGATTATCTGGATCATGAAGTTCATTTTTGTACAGTTCTTCTCTGTGTTCTTGACACCTCTTCTTAATATCTCCTGCTTCTGTTAGATCCATACCATTTCTGTCCTTTATTGAATCTGTCTTTGCATGAAATGTTCCCTTGGTATCTCTAATTTTCTTGAAGAGATATCTAGTCTTTCCCATTCTATTGTTTTCCTCTATTTCTTTGCATTGATCACTGAAGAAGGCTTTCTTATCTCTCTTTGCTATTCTTTGGAACTCTGCATTCAGATGCTTATATCTTTCCTTTTCTCCTTTGCTTTTCACAGCTATTTTCAAGGCCTCCTCAGACAGCCATTTTGCTTTTTTACATTTCTTTTCCATGAGGATGGTCTTGATCACTGTCTCCTGTACAATGTCATGAACCTCATTCCATAGTTCATCAGGCACTCTATCTATCAGATCTAGGCCCTTAAATTTATTTCTCACTTCCACTGTATAATCATAAGAAATTTGACTTAGGTCATGCCTGAGTGGTCTAGTGGTTTTCCCTACTTTCCTCAATTTAAGTCGAATTGGGCAATAAGGAGTTCATGATCTGAGCCACAGTCAGCTCCTGGTATTGTTTTTGCTGACTGTATAGATGGAAGATGGTGTTTGCTATGACCAGTGCATTCTCTTGGCAAAACTCTATTAGCCTTTGCCCTGCTTCATTCCATACTCTAAGGCCAAATTTTCCTATTACTCCAGGCATTTCTTGACTTCCTACTTTTGCATTCCATTTCCCTAGAATGAAAAGGACATTGGGGGGGGGGGGGGGGGAGGTTATTAGTTCTAAAAGGTCTTGTAAGTCTTCATAGAACAGTTCAACTTCAGCTTCTTCAGCGTTACTGGTTGGGGCATAGGCTTGGATCACTGTGATACTGAATGGTTTGCCTTGGAAATGAACAGAGATCATTCGGTCATTTTTGAGACTGCATCCAAGTACTGCATTTTGGACTCTTTGGTTGACCATGATGGCTACTCCATTTCTTCTGAGGGAATCCTGCCCACAGAAATGATATAATGGTCATCTGAGTTAAATTCACCCTTTCTAGTCTACTTTAGAATTCCTAGAATGTTGACGCTCACCCTTGCCATCTCCTGTTTTACCCCTTCCAATTTGCCTTGATTCATGGACCTGACATTCCAGGTTCCTATGCAATATTGCTCTTTACAGCATCGGACCTTGCTGCTATCACCAGTCACATCCACAGCTGGGTATTGTTTTTGGTTTGGCTCCATCCCTTCATTCTTTCTGGAGTATTTCTCCACTGATCTCCACTAACATATTGGGCACCTGCCGGCCTGGGGAGTTCCTCTTTCAGTATCCTTTCATTTTGCCTTTTCATACTGTTCATGGGGTTCTCAAGGCAAGAATACTGAAGTGGTTTGTCATTCCCTTCTCCAGTGGACCACATTCTGTCAGACCTCTCCACCATGACCCGTCTGTCTTGGGTGGTCCCACACGGCATGTCTTGGTTTCATTGAGTTAGACAGGCTGTGGTCCGTGTGATCAGATTGGCTAGTTTTCTGTGATTATGGTTTCAGTGTGTCTACCCTCTGATGCCCTCTCACAACACTTACCATCTTATTTGGTTTTCTCTTACCTTGGACATGGGGTATCCCTACACGGCTGCTCCAGCAAAGCGCAGCCGCTACTTCTTACCTTGGGCGACGTGTATCTCCTCATGGCCACCCCTCTTGACCTTGCACGTGGAGTAGCTCCTCTTGGCCCTCCTGCACCCGTTGTTAACTCAGATCCTTCTTAAATCTGAATCCTGACTTTCTGTTATTCATAGCCTCTAATATGCACCAAACTTTTGACAATTCTTCCAAAGCCACTGCAGAAATGGCTGGAATCTCCTGACTGCTTTGCTTTTTAAATTTCATTTATTTATTTATTTGTTTGTTTGTTTGTTTGCTTTTCATGGTTAAAGAGAGTACCCTTCTTGATGAGACCTTGGAACAAACACTGGTTTTCTCAGTGAATACACTCCTCTACTTTCATTTTGTGGTAAGAGTGCCTGTTACTTTGGGCAACATTGGCATATACAGGTAAAGTAAACTCAGAACATATTTTGTAAGTGTAAGAAATCACAAATGGTAACTCAGTAGTATAAAGTTTTCAAATCTGTGTACAAGTCTTTATCTTCATAGCTACTCTTTTTCTAGTTGAGGAAACAAAGATTCAGAGAGGGTAAGTGACTTGCTTTAGTCACACATACTCTACAAAGTGCTCTTAGCCCATTCTTCATACTCTGTGTGTAATTATACAATCATAGCCTTTAAGATTTGAAATTGAAAAAGATTTTATTCAAAGTCATACAGATGTTTTATAACATTTACTTTGGATAAAAAAACAAACAGGAATATCTCCTTTTCACAATATTTGAATTCTATGAAGAATTAAGCTTTCTCTACTCAAAAGATTAAACCTTATGAATTATACTTTCTTGACAAAAATACCCACTTCATCAGATCCAAAAGGAGCAGACATCTGCTTTCCCAATATTGTTTGAGATTTGGATATCAAGCCCCGTTTTTCTTCTCTCGCAAATAAAGTTATATTGTAGAAAGAATAAGAACAGGATTTCCTCCATAACTATAACTCTCTATTTGTTGCAGATCCTGCAACAAATTAGTTTAGGAAAATATTAATGTTATGTTATCTTTCAGTGAGAGAAAATAGCAAATCAACATCTGCCCTAGATAGTCCTACATTTAAAAATTACAACTTTGCAAGAATAGTTTTCTTAGATTTGTATTGTTAAAAAAACAAAACTTTAGAATTAAAAAAAAAAAGTAATTAGGCATACAGACACATATACACAGACATATACATATGCAAACAGAACAGTCCATAGAATTCTCCATGCCATGGAACCCAGATCTCCCACATTGCAGGTGGATTCTTTACCAGCTGAGCCACAAGGGAAGCCCCCACTTACACTGTTCAGTTCACTTCAATTCCATTGCTCAGTCATGTCTGACTCTTTGTGACCCCGTGGACTGCAGCATGCCAGGCTTCCCTGTCTATCACCAACTCCTGGAGTTTACTCAAACTCACATCCATTGAGTCAGTGATGCCATCCAGCCATCTCATCCTCTGTCATTCCCTTCTCTTCCTGCCTTCAATGTTTCCCAGCATCAAGGTCTTTTCAAATAGTTTTCTGGAGGTCTCCTTATTTGCTGTTAAGTGTCTCTTCTTGCTATCCTGAGCCTTCTTTCTTGTGTCTCCCCTCCTCTTTTAAAATTCTACCTTCATTCTGATCTTCTCCATGTTTGTTAGAAGTATTTCATAAGGAAAATATTAGCAGGGCACTAAGAGAAACCTAAGTGGATTGGCAAAGGGATAAATTTTATTAAATGACATTTAATGACTTCAAGGTATTTTGGGCTTCCCTGATTGCTCAATTGGTAAAGAATCCCCCTGTTGGATTCCTGGGTTGAGATGATCCACTTGGAGAAGGGATAGGCTACCCACTCCAGTATTCTTGGGTTTCCTTTGTGACTCAGCTGGTAAAGAATCTGCCAGCAATGAAGGAGATCTGGATTTGATCCCTGGGTTGGGAAGATCCCTTGGAGAAAGGAAAGGCTACCCACTCCAGTATCCTGGCCTAGAGAATTCCATGGAAGACCGTCCCTGGTGTGGGGGGTCTTCCCCACACCAGGGGACATGATGGTGCAACTTTCACTTTCACTTTTCAAGGTATTTTTACTTACAATAAGTTTCTTAGTAAACTGTAAGTCACTAGATCAATATCTCCAAATAAAGGAAGAGTTACTGTGTATATATTGCTTTTCTCATTCTACTGGGCTCCATCAAAGCATAATCTAATAACAGTCTTTTTTTACTTGACAGATCAGCAACTTGAGTCTCAACATCAACAGGAATATCTTGACAGGGCGAGAAATCTTTTTGGTTCTCACCTCTGGACAACCCTTCCTACTGGTAATGATTTTAGTATTATTTTGGATTAAAAAGGAATTTAAGTCAGTTTATGTGTGAGCCTATTGAAAAACTGTGCTACTCAACCCAAAATGAATGTTGGTCTGAATAACAACCCCCCCAACTTTAGTCTTAATTCTGTTCAGACAAATTCAGAGCATCTACTTGCAGATGCTTGAATTTCTTGGTCTTTGCTAATCTGGTTACCTTAAGCTTTACCCTGGCAACTCTGATTCTCTTTTTTAATTTTTATTTAATTTTCTCAATTCAGAAACATTTTTTTCTCATATTTTTTTATTTTTATTTTCCATTTTTGTTTACTACAGAATATTAAATATAGTTCCCTGTGCTGTACAGTATGGCCTTGTTGTTATTCTGTTTTATATTTAATAGTGCATGTCTGCTAATCCCAAACTCCTAATTTACCCCTCCCCTACCTCCTTTCCTTTTGATAACCACAAGTTTGTTTTCTGTCTGTGAGTGTGTTTACGTCTCACAAACAAGTTCATTTGTGTCATACTTTAGATTCCACATCTAAGTGATTTCAAAAGATATTTATTCTCATGTGCTCTCAAAGATAATGACCCTGTGTAATTAAGCCTTTTAATCAACACATATATTGAGCACCCTCAGCATGTTGTGGAAGGTAGAGAGAGAAAGTAAATCGAAGTTTCATAAATTTTTGTTTATGATGAAACAGAATTTGTTTTTATTTTTCATGCAAAATAAAATCAAATTCTGTATGACTTTATGTACAGATTTTTTTCCTCCATTGATTTTATTTTCATTCAATGAAAAGTTATTAAGCTTGATTCCTTTAGGTAATAAAGAATGCATGCAGTGAAAGCAGGAATCTCTTTCCCCTGATTCCTCTTTAGGGGAAACTAAGTCAGTGAAGGAGAACTCCCCAGTTCTGATATAACAGCTTTGAGAGACAAGGTCATTGCAAGTTTGGCCTCTGATTATGGACAGCAAGTAAGAGCCAGGAATGAAAAATTGATTTGTTGATGACTCAGGAAATATACCTGAAAGCTAATCTTACTTCTTTGCTGCTTCTTGAACAAGAAAGTTTTAAAATACAGTCTAAGAACAGCCTTTGGCACCATATTTCTGTTAACTACATCTGCTGACAGAGGATGAAAAGAGTTTCCTGGCTTAACTAAAGTCTTCCATCCAGAGAACAATAGAGAGATAAGTGGGAGTCTGAATTGATTAAAGCCATTGATTGAATTTCTTTTTGTATAATATGCAATCTCCTTAATAAGTTTGTTATGTTTCTAAATTCCCTGTTTTAAAGAATATTATGATGACTCATATAGATGTGTTGAGAAATCGAAAAAATGACTTTTACTTCATTAGAGCTAGATTAGAAGCCATGTTTCAACTAAATTTGAAGGTTCTAATCATATATGTCAGAGAAAGGGATGAGCAATATTCCTTTAAGGATATTTTTAAAAATTACTTAGGTCTTGAAAGTTTGTACTTTTTTTTTTTTTTTCCAGTGAGGTACTTATTGGCTTAAGCCTAGGAGTAAAATGAAAAAGCTATGACTTATAGGGGGTTATTTGAGTGTTGGGTGGAACCAAGGCTCTGGGCTATACTTCTAGTCTTTGTCATTGAGTGTTTGTTTGTCTTTGTTTTTGGTAGATTATTATGCCTTTTTTATTTTATTTTACTTTACACTACTGTATTGGTTTTGCCATACATCAACATGAATCCACCACGGGTATGCCTTTTTAATTATTGTTTTTTAACTGGAGGATAATTGCTTTACAATATTGTGCTGGCTTCTGCCATACAACAAATTGAATCAGTGATAGTTACATGTGTATCCCATCCTTCTTGAGACTCTTTCCCACCCCAACACCCCATCCCAACACTTTAGGTCATCACAGAGTGCCAAGATGGGCTCTTCAATGCTGGCTATACTGAGAAAGTAGCATTGACGTATATATACAAACATGTGTAAAATGGATAGCTTCCCACTAGCTATCTATTGTACACATGAAAGCAAAAGTTGCTCAGTCATGTCTGACTCTTTGCAACCCCATGGACTAGACAGTCTATGGAATTCTCCAGGCCAGAATGGAGTGGGTAGCCATTCCCTTCTCCAGGGGGTCTTCCCAAGCCAGGAACTGAGCCCAGGTCTCCCACATTGCAGGCAGATTCTTTGCCAAATGAGCCACCAGGGAAGCCCATTTTACACATGGTATTGTATATATACCAATGCTACTTTCTCAATTTGTCCCACCCTCTCCTTCCCCAGCTGTGTCCACAAGTCCATTTTTGATGTCTGCATCTCTATTCCTGCCCTGCAAATAGGTTCATCAGTACCATGTCCTTGAGATTTTAAGAGATCACTGGAAAGGATGAAGACAAGTGACAGATGAAAGATGGTGTCATGCTGCTTTGGGAATCAGAAAGTAACTTGAATGCACCTATTTTGTCTCACTTCTTTCTGCAGATAATATCTTGTAAGGAATGACTAAGGTAAATCATTCTTCAGTGAGTGAATTTATCCTTGAAGGGTTAACAAAATGCCCAGAGCTTCAGTTGCCACTCTTCCTCATGTTTCTTGGAATATACATTGTCACCATGGTGGGGAACCTGGGCATGATCTTCTTAATCGCTATCAGTTCTCAACTTCACTCTCCAATGTATTATTTTCTCAGTCATTTGTCATTCATTGATCTCTGCTACTCCTCTGTCATTACTCCAAAGATGCTGGTGAACTTTGTGTTAGAAAAGAATGTTATTTCCTTCCTGGAATGCATGGCTCAGCTTTACTTCTTCCTTATTTTTGTAATAACAGAAGGTTATCTTCTCACTGCCATGGTGTATGATCATTATGTTGCAATCTGCAGCCCACTGCTTTACAATATTATCATGTCCCATAGGGTCTGTTACATAATGATGGGTATAGTATATCCACTGGGCTTGTTTGGGGCTGCAGTTGATACTACCCACATGTCAATGTTGTCCTCCTGTGGGTCTCATATTATCAGCCGTTATTTTTGTGATATTTTTCCTTTGTTCAGTCTCTCTTGCTCCAGCACCCACATTAATGAGATAGTGTTGTTTATCATCCGAGGAGTTAATACCTTGGCACTGATACTGGCTGTACTCATCTCTTATTCTTTCATCCACTCTAGCATCCTCTGTATTCACTCCACCAAGGGATGGTCGAAAGCCTTTGGCACTTGTAGCTCCCAACTCATGGCTGTGGGTATCTTTATAGGATCTATAACATTCATGCATTTCAATTCCTCTTGTAGCAATACTATGGAGCAGGAGAAAGTGCCCTCCATGTCCTAAACCACCATGATCCCTGTGCTGAACCCCTTGATCTACAACTTAAGAAACAAGGATGTGAAGGATGCACTGATGAAGTTGCTTGGGGAAAGTAGTCACCACAACAGAGGAGATTTGCACAGAGAGGAAGATGAAGTGAACCAAATGAAAAGTTGACATGAGCTCTGTGTTACTTCTTTTTCTCCTCTAGAGACAAAACGCACCGTTACTTACAAAATATACTTGTACTTGAGAATGTTTGAGGCATTTTGGTCATTTTTTAATCAAACAATAAGATTTTCTAAGAGCCAATATAATCTTTCAAAATTTTACTTGTATCCTAGGAATAGGATTGAGCAGAAGAGGGAGGGCAAGTGAACAACAAAAACAAAAAAAATATGTTGAAGATATTAATTTTTAAAGTGCTGGAAAAATAAAGAATGGATTTAGGGTTGTATTTGAAAATAGATGATGTTAACTTATTGAACATCTTGAAGGGCAGGAATAGAGGTATCTTTAAACTTCTAATGGAAGCTTTTTTATTTTTTTCTGGCTGAAAGCCACTATATTAAAATATTGAGAATATCAGTATCATGACAGAGCTCTGAGGGTTGCAGTACTTATAATAAAGAACCAGACACAGGTGGATTGTGGTGTGTGTGAGGGGAAGGGAGAGCATGTTTAGGGTGAAAAGGTGAAGGTAACAGATGTCAAAGTTAGCCTAGTCTTAGCATATTCAGTTAAGATCAATTATAACTAACCTAAAATCTCACATTGCCTTTCTTTGGAGGCTATCACTTAAGCCATAACTAATCCATTAAAAGTCTAGTAGAGTGTGGTTCCAGCTTGGGGAGTTGAACTTACTATATTTTGTATTAGAATAATCAGTTTAATGAGGGCAATGCTGTTTCTTTTCTCCCAGAACTGTATATAGCTCTTTCCCACCCACCCTCTGTATGAATCACAGTGTTTTGTTTGTTTGTTTTTATCACCTTGTGACTTTGCCTGTATCCTCTGGTGCAGGAATCTTGCCTTCTTCAAGATCAGAAGCACAACCTCCCTGGTGGTTCCTTGCCTTGCCACATCATTTTGGGCATCAATGCATAACTTCCTACTTGTTATGGGAATTTTATTCTACTCTTAAGTATGGGGATTTTAGAGGTATATGCATGAAGTGGCTGGGGGTCAAGCTAAATGATATTTTTGTCTTTGTTCAATGACTTGAATAAGAATATTGAAAAACTTTTAATTGGGTTTGCCACTGGTATGAAGTTGTGATAACAACTAATTTAGTGGACGAAACAATGATGATTACCAAAGACCTCCAAAAGCTGGAATGATGAGCACAATTAATGAGATTAAAATGTACATGGATAATATAAAATTTATACTTTTACCAAAATGATGAGAGGAAAAGACTGGTTAACTGTAGAGAATCAAGAACTTTTAATGACACCAGAGTCAATAAAATAAGAGTACAGCTTCTTTAAAAGTTAATGTTACCTTGGCTGCAATAGCTGGATTTTAGCAGAGTAAGAAAACTTCAAAAAACATCATTTGCATTATTATGATTAGACTACTTCCACTTAAATGTAATTCATTCAGTGGATGTCACTTTTCAAAGGTCTATGGCTCCTTACGTGAACCGTGAACTTCCTGATGTTCAAGCTGGTTTTAGAAAAGGCAGAGGAACCAGAGATCAAATTACCAACTTCCGCTAGATCATGGAAAAAGCAAGAGAGTTCCAGAAAAACATCGATTTCTGCTTTATTGACTATGCCAAAGCCTTTGACTGTGTGGATCACAATAAACTGGAAATTTCTGAAAGAGATGGGAATACCAGACCACCTGACCTGCCTCTTGAGAACCTATATGCAGGTCAGGAAGCAACAGTTAGAACTGGACATGGAACAACAAACTGGTTCCAAATAGGAAAAGGAGTACGTCAAGGCTGTATACTGTTACCCTGTTTATTTAACTTCTATGCAGAGCATATTATGAGAAATGCTGAGCTGGAAGAAACACAAGTTGGAATCAAGATTGCTGGGAGAAATATCAATAACCTCAGATATGCAGATGACACCACCTTTATGGCAGAAAGTGAAGAGGAACTAAAAAGTCTCTTGATGAAAGTGAAAGAGGAGAGTGAAAAGTTGGCTTAAAGCTCAACATTCTGAAAACTAAGATTATGGCATCTGGTCCCATCACTTCATGGCAAATAGATGGGAAACAGTGGAAACAGTGTCAGACTTTATTTTGGGGGCTCCATAATCACTGCAGATGGTGATTGCAGCCATGAAATTAGAAGTCACTTACTCCTTGGAAGGAAAGTTATGACCAACCTAGACAGCATATTCAAAAGCAAAGATATTACTTTTCCAACAAAGGTCTGTCTAGTCAAGGCTATGGTTTTTCCACTGGTCATGTATGGATGTGAGAGTTGGACTGTGAAGAAAGCTGAGTGCCGAAGAATTGATGCTTTTGAACTGCGGTGTTGGAGAAGACTCTTGAGAGTCCCTTGGACTGCAAGGAGATCCAACTAGTCCATTCTAAATGAGATCAGTCCTGGATGTTCTTGGGAAGGACTGATGCTGAGGCTGAAACTCCTGTACTTAGGCTACCTCATGCAAAGAGTTGCCTCATTGGAAAAGACTCTGATGCTGGGAGGGATTGAGGGCAGGAGGAGAAGGGGACGACAGAGGATGAGATGGCTGGATGGCATCACCGACTTGATGGACAGGAGTTTGTGTGAACTCTGGCAGTTGGTGATGGACAGGAAGGCCTGGCGTGCTGCAGTTCATGGGGTTGCAAAGAGTCGGACACAACTGCGTGACTGAACTGAACTGAACTGAGGGCCCTCTGAATGATCCAGAGTACTCTCCCCATCTGAAGATCTTAGTTACATCTGCACAGTCTGTTGTAGCCCTAAAATGTAGCACCCACAGATTCCAGGATTTAAGAAGCAGATATCTTTGGGGAGATATTTTTTCAGCTCATCAGGGAACCATGGGAAAATAAGAACCTATGAGATTAATTTAGAATTGTGTGTATCCTCTAGGATTCTCAGATAGCTTATCTTTTACAATAGAATAATAATAAAAAAAGACTCAAACTACAAGACATAAAACCACAAAACATTACTGTAACTCTTTTAGGACAAGTTATCTAGACACCTGGAAAAAGGATATTTATTAAGTCCAAGTTTTTATCAAGGTCTGTGAATATAAAAAAAGCAATGTCTTTGTTTTATATTCTACACCCTGGAGGCTCATTAGAGTCATTCAGAGGTTTTTCATATCTGTCATTTAAAACAAACTCCAGTACTTTAGGCAGCCATAATGATGTCACGTATCTTTTCTGAGGGTTTGGCTCCTTGAGTTGATTTGAAGTAGGATGTCTTTCGCCTTATCTAACCATCTATATTTTACTCAGACAGTTTCTAAGCTGCAAGAAACAGGTCCTATATATTATGGTTAGTCAGCAAATCCACCTCCACCACTGCCTACATACAGAACAATTTTGCCCATCCATATGGGTGAGAAAGAAGAACAGATATGAATGGCAGAAGAAAGTGAGTCTCAGAGAATTCTAAGAACTTCCTCAGGTCAGTTATTTTGATGAAATGAACAGTATATGTGTAAAATGCTTAGTCCAAACCATCAGTGAAGAGTAGTTCTAATTGCAAAACTAGGAAGAGCAGTTATATTCAGTGATATTATTATTATTGGAACAGGCTTGGAATGAGAGAATTAAAGCACACTACTGGACAAATTGATGACAGTGAAAGAGGAGAGTGAAAAAGTTGGCTTAAGTTTCAACATTCAGAAAACTAATATCATGACATCTGGTCCCATCACTTCATGGGAAATAGATGGGAAACAGTGGAAACAGTGTCAGACTTTATTTTGGGGGCTCCAAAATCACTGCAGATGGTGACCACAGCCATCAAATTAAAAGATGCTTACTCCTTGGAAGGAAAGTTTTGACCAACCTAGACAGCATATTCAAAAGCAGAGACATTACTTTGCCAACAAAGATCTGTCTAGTCAAGACTGTGGTTTTTCCAGTGGTCATGTATGGATGTGAGAGTTGGACTGTGAAGAAAGCTGAGCCCCAAAGAATTGATGTTTTTGAACTGTGGTGTTGGAGAAGACTCTTGAGAGTCCCTTGGACTTCAAGGAGATCCAACCAGTCTATTCTGAAGATCAGCCCTGGGATTTCTTTGGAGGCAATGATGCAAAGCTGAAACTCCAGTACTTTGGCCACTTCATGCGAAGAGTTGACTCATTGGTAAAGACTCTGATGCTGAGAGGGTTCGGGGGCAGGAGAGAAGGGGATGACAGGATGAGACGGCTGGATGGCATCACCGACTTGATGGACATGAGTCTGAGTGAGCTCCGGGAGTTGATTATGGATAGAGAGGCCTGGCATGTTGCGATTCATGGGGTCGCAAAGAATTGTACATGACTGAGTGACTGAACTGAACTGAACTGAACAAATCCAACTCTGAATCAACTGTATTGATACATCACTTATGTGTAAACTTTGCTAGAGATCCTTGGATGGTTTACAAATGGATTTAATTAGAGAAGGGAGTTCAGTGGTAAAAACTCTGGTATTTCTGGCAAGCCTAGAACAGAAAAGCTGAGGGGACCCTTAAACGCTACAGTTGTCCTTGATAGTGATGAGATGGTTGGATGGCATCATCAGCTCAACAGACATGAGTTTGAGCAAACTCCAGGAGACAGTGAAGGACAGGAAAGCCTGGCATTCTGCAGCCCATGCAGTTGCAAAGAGTCAGACATGATTGAGTGACTGAACAGCAATAATTATATCACCAATAAAACATGCCACGATTATCCTAGAATAGGAAGAGTGCTGGAAAGGTATAATAAACAAAAATGGATCTAGGTTGCTCAAGCCATTTAATGATAGAAACTCCTGTCACCGGAAACACTATAGGAGCAGACACAGAAACATCATTGCATTCTGGTAATTAAAGATGAGTTCAGGGGGTTAGATTCATGGAATACATGTCTTGGGCTCCCAGGAGGTTTCTGACCTGTATAAGGCTCTGAGTCCTTAGATAGGAAGGGAAGACAAGACTTTTGTCTATATTGCTAAACTCTGTGGTTCACAGCATTTGGCCTCTAGAGGTCTGCCACATTTTTAGTTTGGCAGAAGTGCTGTGCTTAGTCACTCAGTCATGTCCCACTCTTTGCAACCCATGGACTTTAGTCTGCCAGGCTTCTCTGTCCATGGAATTTTTCAGGCTAGAGTACTGGAGTGGATTACCATTTCCTCTTCCAGGAGATCGTCCCTACCCAGGGACTGAACCTGCATCTCCTGTGTCTCCTGCTTGCTGATGGATTCTTTACCCTCTAAACCATAGTCATTCAAACAAAATAAGCAAACAAATAAGCAAATAACCAAGAAATAGAACTATAATTTAGTGTCAGCATCGTATCATATAATTAAACAGTATTTGAAATCCAAACCACAATAAAAATAAAGTGGAAATGATAATCCCCCAAAAGGAATATTTGTATACCCATGTTCATAGCAGCATTACTCACAACAGTTGAAAGTTGGAAGCAACCCAGGTTCTATTATAAAATAAGTAAACAAAATGTGATATATACATACAATGCAACATTGTTTGGCCTTAAGACAGAAATTATGACTCACCATAACATGGATGAACCTTGAGGAGATTATGCTTAGTGAAATAAGCTGAACACAAAAGGAGAAAAACATTATGATTTTGCTTATATGTAGTATCTAGTGTAGTCAATGGAGAAGGCAATGGCACCCCACTCCAGTACTCTTGCCTGGAAAACCCCATGGACGGAGGAGCCTGGTGGGCTGCAGTCCATGAGGTCGCGAAGAGTCAGACATGACTGAGCGACTTCACTTTCACTTTTCACTTTCATGCATTGGAGAAGGAAATGGCAACCCACTCCAGTGTTCTCGCTTGGAGAAACCCAGGGACGGGGGAGCCTGATGGGCTGCCGTCTATGGGGTCGCACAGAGTTGGACACGACTGAAGCTACTTAGCAGCAGCAGCAGCAGTGTAGTCAAATCCTTAGAGACTGAAAGAAGTGTGGTTACTAGGACTTGGGGAGAGGAAGAATGGGGAGTTATTGTTTAATGAGTATAGTTTCAATTTCTGGGGATGATGGTGATGATGACCGAACAGCAATGTGAATGTACTTATGGCACAGAACTGTACACTTTAAAGTGGTCAAAATAGTATATATGTATATTTTATTGCAATCTTTGAAAATAAAAATTACATTGAATGTATTTAGCTGTAAGGAACTACAGCTGTAAGGAATTAGTTTCCTCCATTTTTTTCTACTGACTGATGAAATCATAGTCAAGAACCAGCAACTGCCTTTCAGTAATCACTGATCTTATTTCACTGTGTTTCAGATGACATGAAAATATAAAATAAGAAACTTCTTTTGGGATCGTTACTACTCTTGGGATATATAGAAATAGGCAGGTACAGGGGATGATATGACTATTTTTGAAAAAAATTATTAAATACTGAGCACTCTGATAATCTCTAGGCTCAATGGTTCTTGGGGGACCTGTGAGTATATCTAATGATGTCCCTATGTTTAACAAGCTGCAAATACATGTTGAATAATGTGCCACCCTCTTGCTTTTTAAGACTAGGAAACTGAATATCATTTTTTTTTAAGAGTTTGTACTGTCAGATGAATTTTGATGTTTTACCTTTAACCAAGTCAAATAATTCAGTCATTGATATATAAATGTGCATGTTACCCAGTCAAAGGGGATTTGTTCTTTCTTGGTGATTACAAGAACCTGTTTCCTAAGCAAAGCAAGCAATGCCAAAGAACTTCAGTCTCTGATCAGTATCAGGATATGTGTCCAGTTTTATTCATGACAGTTGTACCCAATCTAATAGAGGACGGTGGTGGTTAGCAATGCTGCTAACCATGTGCAATGTTTGTGCTTTATCCAGAAGGAGACTTGCCCTACTGTTCTTTCCACTTAGTTATGTCCACCCTTCTTCTCTCTTATTAATCTCATCTTGTCACTTCCTCCTAAGTTGGGTTACAACATTCGGCAGGAGTGTTTCCAATCTGAGTTCACCTATCTCCAGTGCAGAAAGCATCAATGGGATTTCCATATGACTCTGAGCTTTCACTTCCCTGGAGTGTTTCTGCTGCTGCTGCTAAGTCGCTTCAGTCGTATCCGACTCTGTGCAAACCCATAGACAGCAGCCCACCAGGCTCCCCCGTCTCTGGGATTCTCCAGGCAAGAACACTGGAGTGGGGTGCCATTTCCTTCTCCAATGCATGAAAGTGAAAAGTGAAAGTGAAGTCGCTCAATCGTGTCTGCCTCTTAGTGACCCCATGGACTGCACCCTACCAGGCTCCTCTGTCCATGGGATTTCTCAGGCAAGAGTACTGGAGTGGACTGCCATTGCCTTCTCCTGGAGTGCTTCTAGTTGATATATTTATTACCTGTCCTTATCTTCTTGTACAGCAGCCCACATAAGTCTCCACTAGATAAACAATAAAAGCTTAGATACAAACCCAGGTAACATATTAAATATTGGAAAGAATATTAGACAAAAAATCCTACTTCTCTTTTGTCTTGAAACATTGTTCTCATGTCAGTGGGAGATAGAGAAAGGTCCTTTCACCCCTTTAGCCTTGTTTTGTTTCCTCTTGGTCTCAGAAGCACTTGCCAAAGATACACCATTTGGAATAAAGAGCCTTCAATGCCGATAATGCTCAATACTTCCAATGACTCTCAAAATATAAAAATCTGGAGACACAGTGTTTAAAAACCTAAGCCCCTCAAACATTTAAAATAATTTTATCACTCACACCAAGATGAAAACTCTAGAGTGAATAAGAAACACACGTTTTTTCTTCCTATAAAGGTAATGTGTACCCATTATTGTGTGCATTGTGTCCCTTTGGGGGAAAAATTGTATTGGGCTAAAGCTGAAACTCCAGTACTTTGGCCATCTCACGTGAAGAGTTGACTCATTGGAAAAGACTGATGCTGGGAGGGATTGGGGGCAGGAGGAGAAGGGGACGACAGAGGGTGAGATGGCTGGATGGCATCACGGACTTGATGGACATGAGTTTGAGTGAACTCCAGGAATTGGTGATGGACAGGGAAGCCTGGCGTGCTGCGATTCATGGGGTCGCAAAGAGTTGGACACGACTGAGCCAATGAGCTGAACTGATAAAGACTTTACAATGCTGTGTTAGTTTCTACTGTTCAGCAAAGCTATATATATATACAGATATTCTCTCTTTTTTGGATTTCTGTCCCATTTAGGTCACTACAAAGCTACAGAGCACTGAATAGAGTTCCCTGAGCTACACAGCAGATTCTTATTACTTACCTACTTTATACATATTAATAGCACCGGTCAGTCAGTTTAGTCACTCAGTCATGTCCGACTCTTTGTGATACTCTTTGCAACCCCATGGACTGCAGCATGCCAAGCCTCCCTGTCCATCATTAGAAAAGACACTGATGCTGGGAAAGACTGAAGGCAGGAGCAGAAGGGAATGACAGAGGATGAGATAGATGGTTGGACAGCATCAATGAGTCAATGGACATGAGCAACTTTAGGAGATGGTGAAGGACAGTTAAGCCTGGCGTGTTGCAGTCAGTGGTACTGCAAAGAGTTTGACATGACTGAGTGACTGAACAATAACAATGGCTGAACAATAAAAAAAAAAAAGACTACAAAGAAATCCACATAATTACGTTGTAATCAAGTTATCAAAAGCCAAAGATGATTTTCAAAGCAGCAAAGGAAATTCAACTTATATGATGGAAAAAGTGAAAGTGTTAGTCACTCAGTTGTGTCTGACTTTTTGCGACACATGGACTGTAGCCTGCCAGGCTCCTCTGTCCATGAGATTCTTCATGCAAGAATACTGAGGTGGATAGCCATTCCCTTCTCCAGGGGATCTTCCTGTCCCAGGGATGGAACACAAGTTTCCTGCATTGCAGGAAGATTCTTTACTAACTGAGCCACCAGGGAAGCCCTGTATGATGGAACCTCCATTTAAATATCAGCAGATTTTCTTTTGCAGAACTCAGTGGTTATAATAAAGGAAGTCTTTATATCTAAAAAGAAGAGAGACTGAATTCAACAGCTGACCTTTATACTTAAAGTAACTAGGAAAAGAACAACTGAGGCCCCAAATTAGAAGGCAGGAAATAGTAAAGATTAGATCACAAATATATCAATTAGTGAATAAAAAATAATAAATCAATGAAACTAAGATCTTTTTGAAAATTGACAAATTGACAACCCTTCAGCAATAAGCAAATAAGAGGACTCAGATAAAATCAAAAGTGAAAGGCAACAATAAAACTGATACATAGAATTAAAAGGTTAGTAAACTTATATGAACATTTGCACACCAAAAAAAAAAAAAAAAAGAATGGTCTATAAGAAATGAATAAATTCTTATAAACATACAATCCATTCCATGCAGCCAGTATTACTGTGATATTAAAGCTAGACAAAGATACTATAAGATTTACAGGCCCAACCCCTGAGGAATTCTGAATTCTTATTAATCTGAAGAATATATAGCATTTATTTGTCGTTCTTCAGTGACTAAGTCATGTCCAGTTCTATGTGACCCCATGGACTATAGCCCAGCAGGCTCCTTGATCCATGGGATTCTCTAGGCAAGAAAACAGGAGTCAATTGCCATGCCCTTCTCCAGGTGACCTTCCTGACCCAGGGACAGAATCTCATTCTTTTGCATTGAAGGCAGATTGTTTACCAAATGAGCTCCCAGGGAAGTTCCAAACACATAATATATGCTTGAATTGTGAGTTTCATGGGATTAAGAATGATCTGAGCTATGTCCGCACCACATACACAAATGGAAAGAATGAGCCTGCATCTGGTTAATTAAGATAAATGTATTGCCTGATTTGATAAATTTAGCCCTCTACATTCTCTCTTGAAATTCTTTGTGAGGCTCAAATAGTTTACCCTGACATGTTGCTTGGGTGAACTTGTTTAAAAATTCCACCTTTCATTATGCATAGGGCAAAATCTGCTCTGAGCACAGGGACTCCCCCAACAGAATATGATTTGCAGATTTCACTGTTTTTTGTTTTGTTTTGTTTTGTTTTTGCCAGTGGATTACATATCCAGAACATGCAGCCATCTGAAGCCCTGGCATCAAGCAACCCTTTTTCACTGTTGCATCTTGTCAGAATCAATAACAGCAATTTGAAACTTGTGTAAGGCATATTTATTACTAACACCATGAGAAAGGTTGATGCTACAGGATTTTGCTTTTCCCTATTAATGCAGTGAATTAAGAGGAATCAGCTTCATTTGGGAGATGCTGGAGAAATCAGTCTAAATGGCATCTGTGTGTGTAGTCATTAAACGTGTATGTGTTGCACTGATGCTCAGTTTTGCCTTGGAATACCACAAGAGATAATTCAGCACATCATCGTTTTAACAAAATTTCTAAATTGTTTCATCTAGTTCCCAAGGTGATCAATCGACTTTGCCTCATTAGACAATTCTCAGTTGAGGAAAGGGAGGTAAAATAATCAGATATTATAATGAGGGAAGGGAATCTGATCTCTACATGACTAGTGAATGAGGACCTTTGAGATTAATTAACTGAAAATTCTTTTCTAAGAGATTTCTTAATTCAAAGAGTTCTTGTAGGATGATGTAAATGGTAACAAACTTTCCTTAAATTTCTCACTAAAGGTCATCATGGTGGTAATTTTAAGAAACAAGGACATTTTCCTTAGTTTTCTTACTGAAATTATGTTGATCTGCTTCTTCTCAAGTTCAATACACATTTACATAAGACACAACAATATATTTACCCTCAAAAATGAAAACATGTCTCAACAAATATGTACATGCACATGCATGCCAGTTTCATTTAGAACAGTAGAAAACTGGAAACAAGTGAAATGTTCATCAATAAGTGAGTAAATAAATTGCATTATTTCCATGATATAGCATATTTCAACAATAAAAAGACATGAATTCAAATACACATCAGAACAGGGATGAATATCAAAAGCATTATGTTAAGTGAAAAAGTCTAGACACCAAAGAGTTTACATTATAGATCCCATTCATATAAAATTATCGAAAAGGCAAAACAAATATATAGTGAGAAAAAGATTAATTCTTACCTGGGAAGGAGTGTTTGGGGATTGACTACAAAGGGGTGCGAGCAAATTTTTGTCCTTAATAACGGTAGGTAATCTTTAAATTTCACAATCTTCTCATGGTTACTAATACGTTATTTCACATAAAATTTAGAAACAGGAAAATATTATTGGCCAATATCTCCACCCACTGCCATACACATCTGTACTTTGTGGGATGGTTGTTAGTTATAGACACTGAACTAAAACTTTGTTAAATTTACTCTTTATTTTTAGTAGTTTCTTGGTAGATTCCCCAGGATTTATCACAAAAATACTCATATAGTCAGTAAATACTGAACATTATTTCTTCCTTTCAAGATGGATGCTTTTATTTCTTTTCCTTTTTGCTCTGGGTGGCATGCTTAACTAAATAGTGAATAAAAACGGTCAGAACAAACATCTTTGTTTTGTTGTTGACATTAGGTGGAAAATGTATTAGTCAAGATAGAAACCACACAATGATTTGAGTAGAGAAATTTTAATACAAGCATTTTAAATTGAGGATTAGAGTAACAAGAATTTGGCTCATGAGAACAAAAGACAATTCTAAAGAATATAGGAATAGTAGATATAAGGAGGAATATTCTATCTAGGATGTTACAGAGACTCGAGGAAGGGCACTCCTGCCTGGCATGAGATACAAACCTCTATGGAGACAGTGTGTCTTTAGAACTTGAGCTTAGGTGATTTTTTTCACCATCCATATTTCTCGTGAGGCTTATGAGTTTTTCTATCTTTTGAACATATGATATGTATTTTAAAAAAATTTCTTTTATGTCCTTTTCTACTAATTCCAGCACTTGTCACTTTTCTGGGTCTTTGTATATTAGCTTATTTTTACCTTAATTATGGGTCTTATGTTTCAACTTCTTTATGTATCTGGATATTTTTGATTCTGTGATTCAGTAATTTGGGAAATCTTACTTCTTTCAAGGTTTGCTGTTAAGTTTTATTTGATCTGGTGTGCTGTGATTCATGGGGTCGCAAAGAGTAGGACACGACTGAGCGACTGAACTAAACTGAACTGAACTGATCAGCCTTTAATCAACTGATAGTTTTGCTCCACTGCTGAGACAAAATCTTCATATCCTACTCAATGCTCTTTGTAACACAAAGATTTTCTACTTTGGATGGTGGAACTATAAAACAGTTCTTAGCTCTAGGGCCCTCATGAGAGTGCCATATTTTGGTATGCTTCTTTAGGGGGTTGGAGCTTGTTCTGACAGGTAGCTATGTAACTTTTGGATCATCTTGATTAATCAAAGCCTTGGTTTCAAGTTTCTTTATTATATGTCTGAAGTAGTTTTCCTTGGGGGTTAATTCAGCCCCAATTCTGAGTGTTGACCACTCTTGGATTTCTATCAAACTTCCCATTTCATCCCTATTGGGAAGGTCAGAACTCGAACAATTTCAGCTCTGAGTACTTGAAATATTTTTGCTTATAGCTTCTTACCGGTTATGATTGCTCCAGCATTTTACTTTGCCTTATCTTGGGGAATTTCACGAATTAGTACTTAGTCATTTATTCAAGAGGACCCTCATGCTGATTTCTGGAGCACTTTCTTTGAATACCTCCCTCCTCTCTATGTTCCACCCCACAAACCCTAGCCATTCTAATATCCTTGAAATCTGAATTCTGTATCATTAGTTTGGCAAAACTTCTATGCAAGTTTTTAAATCACCTTTCCTGTGCCCATGTCCAAAAATTCCACAAAAGGAAAAAGCCAAGGGTGATCACAAGGCTAATTTGTTCATCTAGTTGGTTATTTTTTTTTCCTTGCATTCGTCATAAACTTGTGATTCCTATTAGTATATCAAAAGTGTAGTTTTCACCTTTCTAGTAGTTTAAAGAGGTTGAGCAAGTGCTGCAAGTTCTGTAGCAGTTATTCATTCATAAATGGATACATCTTTTCCCTTTGATTCTGTGTAACATCACTGACATTATGGTCACTACAGTGCTATATGATGTCATTGATGCAGTTTTTAATTATTACTCATTTTTTGTATTTTATTTTACTATTCATGTCTTCTAAATATAACCTTTGTCTTTAATAATAAACATATGACCCCCTTTTTTGTTATATGTCTTTTTTTTAAATGAAGGATAATTGCTTTACAGAACTTTATTGTTTTCTTTCAAACCTCAACATGAATCAGCCATCAATTCAGTTCAGTTCAGTGGCTCAGTAGTATCTGACTCTTTGTGACTCCATGAGTCGCAGCATACCAGGCCTCTGTTCATCACCATCTCCCAGAGTTCACTCAGACTCACGTCCATCGAGTCAGTGATGCCATCAAAAGACATCTCATCCTCTGTCGCCCCCTTCTCCTCCTGCCCCCAATCCCTCCCAGCATCAAAGTCTTTTCCAATGAGTCAACTCCACATGAGGTGGCCAAAGTACTGGAGTTTCAGCTTTAGCATCATTCCTTCCAAAAAATTCCAGGGTTGATCTCCTTCAGAATGGACTGGTTGGATCTCCTTGCAGTCCAAGGGACTCTCAAGAGTCTTCTCCAACACCACAGTTCAAAAACACCGATTCTTTGGCACTCAGCTTTCTTCACAGTCCAACTCTCACATCCATACATGACCACTGGAAAAACCATAGATGTACATAAATCCTTTCCCTTTTGAACCTCTCTTCCATCTCCCTTCCCACCCCACCACTCTAGGTTGATACACAGCTCCTGTTTGAGTTTCCTGAGTCATAGAGCGAATTTCCATTGGCTATCTATTTTATATATGGTAATATGTTTCCATAGTACTCTTTCCATATAGCTTACCCTCTCCTCCCCTCTGCCCATGTCAATAAGTCTATTCTCTGTGTCTGTTTCTTCATTGCTGCCATGTAAACAAATTCTTCAGTACTATTTTTTCTAGATTCCATATATATGTGTTAGAATATGATATTTATATTTCTCTTTCTGATTTACATCACTGTGTATAATAGGTTCTAGATTCATCCACTTCTTTGGAACTGACTCAAAGATGTTCCTTTTTATGGCTGAGTAATATTCCATTGTGTATATGTGCCACAACTTCTTTATTCACTAATCTGTTGATGGACGTCTAGATTGCGTCCATGTTCTAGCTATTGTAAATAGTGCTGCCACAAACAATGGGATACATGTGTCTGTTTCAGTTTTGGTTTCCTCAGAGTATATGCCTAGCAGTGGGAGTGCTGGGTCATATGATTGTTTTATTCCTAGTTTTTTAAGGAAAAGCCATACCATCTTTCACAGTAGATGTTATCAGGTTACATTCCCACCAACAGTGTAAGAGTGTTCCCTTTTCTCCACATCCTCTCCAGCATTTATTGTTTGTAGACTTTTTGATGATTGTCCTTCTGACCAGTGTGAGGTGATATCTCATTGTAGTTTTGATTTGCATTTCTCAATAAAGAGCAATCCTTAACATCTTTTCATGTCTTTGTTAGCCATCTGTATGTCTTCTGAGAAATGACTGTTTAGGTCTTTCTCTCACTTGTTGATTGGATTGTTTTTCTGATATTGAGTATTCTGGAAATTAATCCTTCATCAGTAGGTTCATTTGCTTTTATTTTCTTCCATTCTGAGGGTTGTCTTTTCACCTTGCTTATAGTTTTGTTTGCTGTGCAAAAGTTTTTAAGTTTAATCAGGTCCCACTTGCTTATTTTTGTTTTTATTTCCATTACTCTAGGAGGTGGGTCATAGAGGATCTGTCTTTGACTGATATCATCAAGTGTTCTGCCCATGTTTTCCTCTAAGAGTTTTATATTTTCTAGTTTTACATTAGGTCTTTAATCCATTTTAACTTTGTGTATGATGTGTTCTAACTTCATTCTTTACACATAGCTGTCCAGTTTTCTTAGCACCGTTTATTGAAGAAGCTGTGTTTGCCCCATTGTAAAGTCTTGCCTCTTTACTCAAAAATAAGTATCCATAGGTGCATCTTTTCTTCTGGATTTTCTATCTTGTTCCATTGGTCTATATTTCTGTTTTTGTGCCAGTACCATTCTGTCTTGATGACTGTAGCTTTGTAGTATAATCTGAAGTCAGGAAGGTTGATTCCTCCAGCTCTATTCTTTCTCCAGATTGCTTTGGCTATTCAGGTCTTTTGTGTTTCAATAGAAATTGTGATTTTTTTTTTTTAGTTCTGTGAAAAATGTCATTGGTAATTTGATAGGTATTGCATTGACTCTGTACACTGCATTTGATAGTATAGTCATTTTCACAATATTGATTCTTCGTACCCAGGAACATGGATTATCTCTCCATCTATTTATGTCATCTTTGATTTCTTTCATTACTGTTTTTAAATTTTCTGTATACAGCTCTTTTGTCTCCTTAAGTAAGTGTATTCCTAGATATTTTATTCTTTTTGTTGCAATGGTAGTTGAGATTGATTCCTTAATTTCTCTTTCTGATTTTTCATTGTTAGCATGTAGAAATGGAAGTGATTTCTGTGTATTGATTTTGTATCCTGAAACTTTGCTAAATTCACTCATTAGCTCAAATAATTTTCTGAAACTATCTTTAGGGTTTTCTGTATACAGTATCATGTCATCTGCAAACAGTGAGATCTTTATTTCTTTTCCAGTCTGAATTTCTTTTATTTCTTTTTCTTCCCTGATTGCTTTAGCTAGGACTTCCAGAACTATGTTGAATAAGAGTGGTGAAAGTGGGCACCCTTGTCTTGTTCCTGATCTTAAGGGGAATGCTTTCAGTTTTTCACTATTGAGAATAGTACTTGCTATAGGCTTATCATATATGGCCTTTCCTATGTTGAGGTAGGTTCCTTCTATTTCCCATTTTTTTAATAAGTTTTAGTCATAAATGGTGCTGTACATTGTCAAAAGCTTTTTCTGAATATATCGAGATTATCATATGGTTTTTATCTTTAAATTTGTTAATATAGTGTATTACATTGATTTATTTGCATATATTGAAGAATCACTGAATCCCTGGAATAAACCCAACCTGATTATGGTGTATGAACTTGTTGATGTGTTGCTGAATTCTGTTTGCTAGATTTTTTTTTTAAGGATTTTTGTATCTATGTTCATCAGTGACATTGGCCTGTAGTTCTCTATTTTTTATTGTCCTTGTCTGGTTTTGGTGTCAGGGTGATGGTGGCCTCATAGAATAGTTTTAGAAGAATAGGTATTAGCTCTACTCTAATGTTTGCTAGAATTCTCCTGTGAAACCATCTGGTCCTGGGCTTTTTTGGGGGAGATTTTTTATCACAGCTTCAATTTCAGTGCTTGTAATTAGGTTGGTAATAATTTCTATTTCTTCCTGGTTCAGTCTCTGAATATTGAACGTTTCTAAGAATCTGTTTATTTCTTCCAGGCTATCCTTTTTTTTTCTGGTCATATAGTTGTTCATAATAGTCTCTTATAATCCTTTGTATTTCTGTATTGTCTCTTTTAACCTCTCCTTTTTAATTTCTAACTTTGTTAATTTGATTCTTCTCTCTTTTCTTCTTGATGAGTCTGGTTAAAGATTTGTCAATTTCGTTTAACTTCTCAAAGAACCAGCTTTTAGTTTTATTGATCTTTAATATTCTTTCTTTCATTTCTTATTTCTCCTCTGATCTTTTTGATTTATTTCCTTCTACTAATTATGTTTTTGTTGTTGTTCTTCAAGTTGTTTTAGATGTAAAGTTTGGTTTTCTAGTCAATGTTTTTCTTGTTTCTTGAGGTAAGATTGTATTCCTATAAACTTCCCTCTTAGAACTGCTTTTGTTGCATCTCAAAATTTTTGAGAGTTGGACTATACAGCAGGCTGAGCACTGAAGAGTTGATGCTTTTCAACAGTGGTGTTGGAGAAGACTTTTGAGAGAGTCCTTTGGATTGCAAGGAGATCAAACAAATCTATCCTAAAGGAAATCAGTCCTGAATATTCATTGGATGGACTGTACTGAAGCTGAAACTCCAATACTTTGGCCACCTGATGTGAAGAAATGACTCATTGGCAAAGACCCTGATGCTGAGAAAGACTGAAGGTGGAAGGAGAAGGGGGAGACAGGATGAGATGGTTTATGGATCACTTACTCTATGGACATGAGTTTGAATAAGTTCAGGAGTTAGTGATGGGCATGGAAGCCTAGCGTGCTGCAGTCCATGGGGTCACAAAGAGTCAGTTATATGACTGAGCAACTGAACTGAACTGATGGGTTTTGAGTTGTTGTGCTTTGATTGTCATGTTTCTAGAAATTTTTATTTCCCTTATGATTTATTTAGTAACCTATTGGTTACTTAGAAATGTGTTGTTTAATCTCCATGTGTTTCTATTTTTTTTACAGTTTTTTTTCTTGTTATTGATATATAGTCTCATGGTGCTGTGTTCAGAGATGTTTGATATGATTTCAATTTTCTTAAATTTACTGAGGCTTGATTTGTGACTCAAGATGTGGTCTATCCTGGAGAATGTTCTATGTGCACTTGAGAGGAAGGTGTGTTCTTCTGCATTTGCATTGAATGTCCTGAAGATTTCAATGAGATACATCTCATCTAATGTATCATTTAAGACTTGCATTTTCTTATTAATTTTCAGTTTTTATGATCTGTCCATTGGTGTGAGTGGGATGTTCAAGTCTCCTACTAGTATTGTGTTACTGCCAGCTTCTATTTTTGTCTTTTTAATGTTTGTCTTATGTATTGAGGTGCTCCTATGTTGGGTGCATAGATATTTACAATTTTTACGTCTTCCTCTTGGATTTATCCCTTGATCATTATGTAGTGTCTTTCCTTATCTCTTGTAATCTTCTTTATTTTAAAGGTTTTTTGTTGTTTTTGTTGTTGTTGCTGTTGTTTGATATGAGAATTGCTACTCCAGCTTTCTTTTGCTTTCCATTTGCATGGAATATATTTTTCCATCCTCTCACTCTCAGTCTAAATGTGTCTTTAGGTTGGATTTGAGTTTCTTGTAGACAGCATTTATATGGGTCTTGGTTTTATATCCATTCATCCAGTCTGTGTCTTTTGGTGGGAGTATTTAATCCATTTATATTTAAAGAAATTCTTGATATATATGTTCTTATTGCCATTTTCTTAATTGTTTGGGGTTGATTTTCTAGACCTTTTTTTCTTCACTTGTGTTTCTTGACTATATAATTCCCTTTAACATTTGTTGTAAAGCTGGTTTGGTGGTACTGAATTCTCTTAACTTTTGCTTGTGTGAAAAGCTTTTGATTTCTCCATCAATTTTGAATGAGATCCTTGCAGAGTACAGTAATCTTGGTTCTGGACTTTCCCCTTTCATTACTTTAAATATATCCTGCCATTCCCTTCAGGGCTGCAGCATTTCTTCTGAAAAATCAGATGTTAAGCATATGTGGTTTCCTTGTATGTTACTTGTTGCTTTTCTCTTGCTTTTTATAATATTCTTTCTTTGTGTTTAGCTTCTGTTAGTTTGATTAGTATGTGTGTGGTGTGTTTGTCTTTGGGTTTATCCTATATGGGACTCTTGTGCCTCTTGGTCTTGATTGACTATTTCCTTTTCCATATTGGGGAAGTTTTTAACTATAATCTCTTTAAACATGTTGTCATAGCCTTTCTTTTTCTGTTCTTCTAGGACCCCTATAATTCCAATATTGTTGTGTTTGATATTGTTCCAGAGGTCTCTAAGACTATCCTCAGATCTTGTCATTCTTTTCACTTTATTCTCCTCTTCAGAAGTTATATCTATCTTTTTTCTTCCAGCTCACTGTTTCGTTCTTCTGCTTCAAATATTCTGCTATTTGTTCCTTCTATAGTATTTTTAATTTCAGCAATTGCGTTGTTTGTGTGCATATGTTTATTCTCTAATTCTTCTAGGCCTTTGTTAATTGATTTTTGCATTTTCTCCATTCTGTTTTCTAGGGTTTTGATCATCTTTACTATCATTATTCTGAATTCTTTTCAGGTAGTTTGCCTATTTCCTCTTCATTTATTTGGACTTCTGTATTTCTAGTTTGTTCCTTCATTTGTGTAGTGTTTCTCTGACTTTTCATTATTTTTTTTAACTTATTTTGTTTGAGGTTTCCATTTCCCAGGCTTCAAGGTTGAATACTCTCTTCCATTTGGTTTCTGCCTTTCCAAAGTTGGTCCAATGATTTGTGCAAGTTTCATATAGGGTGAGATTTGTGCTGAGGGTTTTTTGTTTGTTTGTTTTTATTTGTTTGTTTTTCTTCTGATTGGAAAGGCTGAGTGAGGTAGTAAGTTTGTCTTCTGATGACTAAGTTTGTACTTTTGTTTTGTCTGTTGTTTAGATGAGGAGTTCTGCACAGTGTGCTACTGGTGGCTGGGTGATGCTGGGTCTTTTATTCAAGTGGTTTCCTTAGTATGAGTTCTCACTATTTGAGTTTCCCTAGTGTTAGTTCTCTGGTAGTCTAGGGTTTTAGAGTCAGTGCTCCCACTCCAAGGCTCAGGGTTTGATCTCTGGCCAGGAGCAAAGATTCCACAAGTGGTTTGTTATGACATTGCTGCTGCTGCTGCTGCTGCTGCTAAGTCGCTTCAGTCATGTCCAACTCTGTGCAACCCCATAGACGGGAGCCCACCAGGCTCCCCGCCCCCTGGGATTCTCCAGGCAAGAAAACTGGAATGGGTTGCCATTTCCTTCTCCAAGGCATAAAAGTGAAAAGGGAAAAGGAAGTCGCTTAGTGTTATGACATTAAGTGAGATAAAACAAATATCCAAAAGTGGTAAACCAAAGATTAATTTCAGACAAATGGCAGTTACAAAATTAGGCAAGTAATAATTAAAATAATGCAATATACTCATATACACCGGTGAGCAAAGTCAGATCAGTCCAAGCAAACTAAAGTGCCATAGATTGATCCGGTGAACAAAAGAAACAAAAAATTATATTTACCAGTTAAGAACAAAGCTAACTAAAGCACATACTGGAAAACAAAAAATAAAGCAATGTGCCAAGTGTGGAATAAAGCAATGAGAACAAAACTAACATATATGTTGAGAGGAAAGGAAAGAAAGAAAACAAAGAAAGAATAGATATACAAAGTTAAAGACAGTTAGATGAATAAGATTTATATACATTAAAGTTTATAAGGGGAAAATAACAGAAAGGTAAACAAAGGAATAAATGTAGAAAAAACATGATAAGTTAAAAAAGTTTTAATTAAAGTTTTTTATTTTAACTGTTCATTGAAATTTGTGTTTTTTTCTTTTCTTAATATGAATTTATTTATTTTAATTGGATGTTAATTACTTTTTAAAAATTATTTATTTATTTTACCTTACAATACTGTATTGGTTTTGCCATACATCAACATGAATCCACCATGGGTGTACATAAGCTCCCACTCTTGAATCCCCCTCCCATCTCCCTCCCCATACCATCCTCTGGGTTATCCCAGTGCACCAACCCCAAGCATCCTGTATCCTGCACTGAACCTAGACTGGCAATTCGTTTCTTATACGATATAAAAGAGAAGAAAAAAAGGGTAAGTAGAGAGAAAATAGACAGAAAAAAAAAGAAAGAAAAACTCGACAGAACTGCAAATGCCTAATTTAGAGGCAGAGATTTATAATAACAATAAAAAGTGTGACTGACTATACACATATGCTTATACATTCGTAAACAAAATTGAGACAGTCCAACAAAAATAAAGTGCAATAGATTAACCCAGTGAACAAAGAAAGCCAAAAATCATATGTACCAAGACAAAGCTAACTAAGCACAAACTGGAAAACAAAAGTAAAGCAAGAAGACAGCCTTTGGAATGGGAGAAAATAATAGCAAATGAAGCAACTGACAAACAGCTAATCTCAAAAGTATACAAGCAACTCCTGCAACTCAATTCCAGAAAAATAAACAACCTAATCAAAATATGGGCCAAATAACTAAATAAACATTTCTCCAAAGAAGACATACAGATGGGTAACAAACACATGAAAATATGCTCAACATCACTCATTATCAGAGAAATGCAAATCAAAACCACAACGAGGTACCATTTCACGCCAGTCAGAATGGCTGCGATCCAAAAGTCTACAAGCAATAAATGCTGGAGAGGATGTGGAGAAAAGGGAACCCTTCTACACTGTTGGTGGGAATGCAAACTGGTACAGCCACTATGGAGAACAGTGTGGAGATTCCTCAAAAAACTGGAAATAAAACTCCCTTATGACCCAGCAATCCCACTGCTGGGCATACACACTGAGGAAATAAGAATTGAAAGAAACACGTGTACCCCAATGTTCATCACAGCACTGTTTATAATAGCCAGGACATGGAAACAACCTAGATGTCCATCAGCAGATGAATGGATAAGAAAGCTGTGGTACATATACACAATGGAGTATTACTCAGCCATTAAAAAGAATACATTTGAATTAGTTCTAATGAGGTGGATGAAACTGGAGCCAATTATACAGAGTGAAGTAAGCCAGAAAGAAAAACATCAATACAGTATACTAACGCATATATATGGAATTTAGAAAGATGGTAATGATAACCGTGTATGCAAGACATCAAAAGAGACACAGATGTATAGAACAGTCTTTTGGACTCTGTGGGAGAGGGAGAGGGCAGGATGACTTGGGAGAATGGCATTGAAACATGTATAATATCATATAAGAATTGAATTGCCAGTCTAGGTTCAATGCAGGATACAGGATGCTTGGGGCTGGTGCACTGGGATGACCCAGAGGTATGGTAAGGGGAGGGAGATGGGAGGGGGGTTCAGGATTGAGAACACGTGTACACCCATGGTGAATTCTTGTTGAAGTATGGAAAAACCAATACAATATTGTAAAGTGAAAAATATAAAAAAATAAAAAGTAAAGCAAGATTCCAGTTGGGGAATACAGCAATGATAATAAAAGTTACATATTGTTGAGAGGACAGGAAGGAAAGAAAAGAAAGAAATAATAGATATGCAAAGTTAAAGAGATAGAAAAGAATATTTTTATACATTAAAGATTAACTGCAAGTGTAATAGTACAGTAGGAAAAGCAAACAAAGGAATAAATATAGAAGAAATAATAATAAATTTATAAAGTTAAAAAATAAAATTAAGAAAAGAGAAAAGAAAGCAAAAAAGAAAAAGTCCACAGAACTGCAAAAGCCCATTGTAGAGGCAGAGGTTTATAATAATTTTTTTTTAAAAGTGAGAAGAAACAAAGAAAAAAAAAAAGCTCAAAAGCTTAATTGCATTTCATAGTGTCATAATATCAATAAGGTCAACAACTGCAACAGAAGGGGATAAAAAGGAAAAAAGAAGAAGAAGAAAAATTCAAGAGTCTAGAGAACAAGTCAACACATTAGAAAGATAAATGTTTTTCCTGAGTCACTAATGTCAGAGTCCTTTCCCTCACTGGGAATCACAGTTCACCTTGCCTCCCTAGAATGCCCTCCAACACTGTGCTAACCTCTGGACCTGCTCAAATACTAATCTGGTCCTACTCCTATGTGTTCTTACCTCCAATGTCCACAGCTATCTGAACTAGTGTGTTTTCTTTTGTGGGAGCATTCAATGACCTTTTATATATTTAGACAGAGAGTCTGCCTAGATGATCGTGTGGACTTAATCTGAACCTTTACAGCTGGTGGGAAGGTTTTGGATCTTCTTCCTTAGCCACGTTGCTCCTGGGTTTCAATTGTTTTATTTCCACCTCTGCACATGGGTTGTCCACTGTGGTTTGCTCCTGAGGCTGCCCTGTAAGGCTTGGGTTTGCTCCTGTGAAGGCTAGGTGTGCAGTTCCTCGGGCACAGGGGTTCTGGCAGTACCAGGTACTCAAGGGAGTTGGCGGATAGGGCAGTGGAAAATATAGTGCTCTAGAAGGGCATGGCAACCAGTATTGACCAATATGCTTTAGTATTATCGCCTGGAGAACCTCCCGGACAGAGAAGCCTGGCAGGCCACAGTCTATAGGATTGTAAAAAGTTGGACACGACCAAAGAAAAGCTGCACACATAGATGTGAGGCTTTATTTTTTTTCCCTGTGGCAGCACTGCCCCAGTGAGAGTTGAGTGTGAAGATAGTTCAGCTGCTTAAGGGAATCCTGGCGGTGCCAAATGTGCAGATACATGGACTGCCTCCACCACAGGAGTTACGGCCCTATCAGAGCATTTTTTTTTGAGCTTCTTGTAGCTGGTGATCAGAAGGCCTCTTTGACCAGTCTTCCTCTGTAGCTCTGCCCATTCAGGCACTTAGAAGGCTCCCTTGCCTTCTCTGTTGTTCATTGAGTCTGGTTCATTGTGTCTGGTTCATTGTCTGTTGTTCATTGCTCCCTTGCCTTCTCTGTTGTTCATTGTGTCTGGTGTTTTATGGGCCAGCTTCTCTATTGTTCAGCTGTCGATGCTGGCCTATGGGGAGACAGAGAGGTTATAGTGATAGTTCCACCCCTACACGTGACTCAGCAGTATCCCCTTGCTTCCATAGCTGCCTGGGTCTCCTTCACAGCCATCTCTCACCACAATCTCCTCCCTCACATCCCTTCAATCTGTCTGCAATCAGTAGCAGCCCACTCACCCTGGGATTGCTCCACAATCCCTAAATTCCAGCTCCCAGCTACTGTGCTTTCCATGAGACCTGGATCCCTGTTTGGAGTATGTATGGCTACAGCAAGGGCTGTCTGATTTTTATTCCATTTAGGCTACCACAGTTAAGCTGTTTCTCTCTCAAAGTTAAATGTTTCTCCTCTGACTCAGACAGTTACCCCAGTGTGGTGATGCGATCCCTGTTTCAGTTCCCCCACCCACCAAGGGCAGGTCCAGTCCTATTAACACTCCTGGTTTTCCCCCTAGTTTCTTCATTCTACCAAGCTTTGCGTGATTCTATATATTTTGTCTACTGGTCAGGCACTCCTGTCTTCTCTCAGCTGGTGTTTTGCATGCACTTCTGTGTCTGAAGGTGTATTCTTCATGTATCCTTGAAGAGAGATGTACTCCACATCCACCTACTCCTCTGCCATCTTGTTCTCTCCTGACCTCCTTTAATAGTCAGAGAAACAGTACAAAAGGAAGGTGATAATTTTCCTATCCAGCTTATTTAAAATCCATTATTTTGTAAGGAACACTATAGAATGTTGTCAAAATTATTATTAGACATACCTGTGTATGATAACTAGCTTTACACCTGCTAATTTTGAGCACTGCTATGCTATGCTCTTTTTAAAGTACTGCCTTAAATGTTGATACCCTGATCATTTAAATGTTTTATAGTAATAATCGTCACTTCACAAAGTAATCATAAGAATTAAATGAACAAAAAAATAGAGTGGAATATCTAGTATATTAAATATATTTAATATTAATAAAATTAGTATAGTTAATAAAAGTAGAGTGGAGCATTTAATATATGTATGACAAAGGCCCATATAGTCAAAGCTATGGTTTTTACAGGAGTCATATATGGATGTGAGAATTGGACTCTAAAGAAATTTGAGTGCCAAAGAATTGATGCTTTTGAATTGTAGTGTTGGAGAAGACTCTTGAGAGTCACTTGGACTGCAAGGAGATCCAACCAGTTCATCCTAAAGGAAATCAGTCTTGAATGTTCATTGGCAGGACTGATGTTGAAGCTGAAACTCCAATACTTTGGCCACCTGATACAAAGAACTGACTCATTAGAAAAGACCCTGATGCTGGGAAAGATTGAAGACATGAGGAATAGGGGATGACAGAGGATGAGATGGATGGGCAACACAAAATGAGTGGGTCATAGTGGAGAGGTTTGACAAAATGTGGTCCATTGGAAAAGGGAATGGCAAGCCACTTCAGTATTCTTGCCTTGAGAACCCCATGAACAGTATGAAAAGGCAAAATGATAGGATACTGAAAGAGGAACTCCCCAGGTCATTAGGAGCCCAATATGCTACTGGAGGTCAGTGGAGAAATAACTCCAGAAAGAATGAAGGGATGGAGACAGAGCAACAACAATACCCAGATGTGGATGTGACTGGTGATAGAAGCAAGATCCAATGCTGTAAAGAGCAATATTGCATAGGAACCTGGAATGTCAGGTCCACGAATCAAGGCAAATTGGAAGTGGTCAAACATGAGAAGGCAAGAGTGAATGTCGACATTCTAGGAATCAGCGAACTAAAATGGACTGGAATGGGTGAATATAACTCAGATGACCATTATATCTACTATTGCGGGCAGGAATCCCTCAGAAGAAATGGAGTAACCATCATGGTCAACAAAAGAGTCCGAAATGCAGTACTTGGTTGCAATCTCAAAAATGACAGAATGATCTCTGTTTGTTTCCAAGGCAAACCATTCAATATTAGAGTTATCCAAGTCTATGCCCCAACCAGTAATGCTGAAGAAGCTGAAGTTGAATGGTTTTATGAAGACCTACAAGACCTTTTAGAACCTACACCCAAAAAAGATGTCCTTTTCATTACAGGGGACTGGAATGCTAAAGTAGGAAATCAAGAAGCACCTGGAGTAACAGGCAAATTTGGCCTTGGAGTACAGAATGAAGCAGGGCAAAGAATAATAGATTTTGCCAAGAAAATGCACTGGTCATAGCAAACACCCTCTTCCAACAACACAAGAGAAGACTCTATACATGGTCATCACCAGATGGTCAACAATGAAATCAGATTGATTGTATTCTTTGCAGCCAAAGATGGAGAAGCTCTATACAGTCAACAAAAACAAGACCAGGAACTGACTGTGGCTCAGATTATGAACTCCTTATTACCAAATTCAGACTCAAATTGAAGAAAGTAGGGAAAACTACTAGACCATTCAGGTATGACCTAAATCAAATTCCTTATGATTATACAGTGGAAGTGAGAAATAAATTTAAGGGCCTAGATCTGATAGATAGAGTGCCTGATGAACTATGGAATGAGGTTCATGACATTGTACAAGAGACAGGGATCAAGACCATCCCCATGGAAAAGAAATGCAAAAAAGCAAAATGGTTGTCTGGGGAGGCCTTAAAAATAACTGTGAAAAGAAGAGAGGTGAAAAGCAAAGGAGAAAAGGGAAGATATAGGTATCTGAATGCAGAGTTCCAAAGAATAGCAAGACGAGATAAGAAAGCCTTTTTCAGCAATCAATGCAAAGAAATAGAGGAAAAGAACAGAATGGGAAAGACTAGAGATCTCTTCAAGAAAATTAGAGATACCAAGGGAACATTTCATGCAAAGATGGGCTCTATAAAGGACAGAAATGGTATGGACCTAACAGAAGCAGAAGATATTAAGAAGAGGTGGCAAGAATACACGGAAGAACTGTTCAAAAAAGATCTTCATGACCCAGATAATCATGATAATGTGATCACTAATCTAAGGCAGACATCCTGGAATGCAAAGTCAAGTGGGCCTTAGAAAGCATCACTATGAACAAAGCTAGTGGAGGTGATGGAATTCCAGTTGAGCTGTTTCAAATCCTGAAAGATGATGCTATGAACGTGCTGCACTCAATATGCCAACAAATTTGGAAAACTAAGCAGTGGCCACAGGACTGACAAGGTTAGTTTTCATTCCAATTTCAAAGAAAGACAATGCCAAAGAATGCTCAAACTGCCGCACAATTGCACTCATCTCACATGCTAGCAAAGTAATGCTCAAAATTCTCCAAGCCAGGCTTCAGCAATATGTGAACCGTGAACTTCCTGATGTTTAAGCTGGTTTTAGAAAAGGCAGAGGAACCAGAGATCAAATTGCCAACATCCGCTGGATCATGGAAAAAAGCAAGAGAGTTCCAGAAGAACATCTATTTCTGCTTGATTGACTATGCCAAAGCCTTTGACTGTGTGGATCACAAGAAACTGTGGAAAATTCTGAAAGAGATGGGAATACCAGGCCACCTGACCTGCCTCTTGAGAAATCTGTATGCCGGTCAGGAAGCAACAGACATGGAACAACATGAAACAACAAACTGGTTCCAAATAGGAAAAGGAGTTTGTCAAGGCTGTATATTGTCACCCTGCTTATTTAACTTATATGCAAAGTACATCATAAGAAACACTGGACTGGAAGAAACATAAGCTCGAATCAAGATTGCTGGGAGAAATATCAATCACCTCAGATATGCAGATGACACCACCCTTATGGCAGAAAGTCAAGAGGAACTATAAAGCCTCTTGATAAAAGTGAAAGAGGAGAGTGGAAAAAGTTGGCTTAAAGCTCAACATTCAGAAAACGAAGATCATGGCGCCCGGTCCCATCACTTCATGGGAAATAGATGGGAAAACAGTGGAAACAGTGTCAGAGTTTATTTTTGGGGGGCTCCAGAATCAGTGCAGATGGTGACTGCAGCCATGAAATGAAAATACGCTTACTCCTTGGAAGAAAAATTATGACCAACCTAGATAGTATATTCAAAAGCAGAGACATTACTTTGCTGACTAAGGTCCGTCTAGTCAAGTCTATGGTTTTTCCTGTGATCATGTATGGATGTGAGAGTTGGACTGTGAAGAAGGCTGAGCACTGAAGAATTGATGCTTTTGAACTGTGGTGTTGGAGAAGACTCTTGAGAGTCCCTTGGACTGCAAGAAGATCCAACCAGTCCATTCTGAAGGAGATCAACCCTGGCATTTCTTCGGAAGGAATGATGCTAAAGCTGAAACTCCAGTACTTTGGCCACCTCATGCGAAAAATTGACTCATTGGAAGAGACTCTGATGCTTGGGGAAGGACTGGGGGCAGGAGGAGAAGGGGACGACCGAGGATGAGATGGCTGGATGGCATCACAGACTCGATGAATGTGAGTCTGAGTGTACTCCTGGAGATGGTGATGGACAGGGAGGCCTAGCGTGCTGCGATTCATGGGGTCACAAAGAGTTGGACACAACTGAGCGACTGAACTGAACTGAGATGGATGGATTAAATCACTGACTAAATGGACATAAGTTTGAGCAAGGTCTGGGTGTTGGTGCTGAACAAGGAAACCTGGCACGCTGCAGTCCACTGGATCACAAAGAGTCAGACACAACTAAGCGACTGAACTGAACTGAACTGAATAGAACTGTTTTAATATATTGGCTGGTAGACAGTAAGTATTTGAAAGTGTTACCTGTTTTAAAAATTATCAAATCATGAAATATTGTATCTGTATTTTATTATATATATGTATACATACATATATATATATATATACACACATGGTCCTTGATGTAAGTGACAAGTAACTCAATATTTTTTAATATCTATATTTTCTACTCACTTTGAAAACTCTCAAGTAGCTTGATCTCACAGAACTACACAAATTAAAAATCATAGACAAATTTATGTATTTCTTTCTGCTTCATCATGTTTTTACTTATACACTAACGTTTCATATATAATCCACAAAATATCTTGAATTTAGGGTATGATATATCCTACCTTCCCTGGTGGTTCGGATGGTAAAGAATCCACCTGCAATGCTGGAGACCTGGATTCTGTCCCTGGGTTGGGAAGATCCCCTGGAGAAGGAAATGGCTACCCATTTCAGTATTCTAGCCTAGAGAATCCCCACGGACAGAGGATTCTGGCCTGATACAATCAATGGGGTCATAAATAGTAAGAGATAACTGAGCTACTAAGAACACACACACACACACACACACACACACACACACACACACAAAACACCTTCAATGACAGTTCCTCTGATTCAATATGATTTTAAGGATGTTACTTACCCATTCTGGAGTTCAGTTCCTACATCTGGAAAAATATGAATGATATTCAACATGTTGAGATGTTAATACAGCCAATTAATAATGTTGTATAAAATTTTTAAAGAGAATTTCTTGGCACATAGTCAGAAACTATACAGTATAACTTATTTTGTTTCTTTTCTTTATAGAACTGGTTCAGAGTCATGATATAATCCTGTCTCACGTTGTACTTTTAGAATTTAACATGCCTCACTTAACAAGATGTGTTAAATACCTCTGTTTTAATCAGAACAAGGGCTACAAATAGGTAGGAATCTTTAGTGAAAGGCTAAGAGTAATCTATTGGTTTGAAGCAGGTATTTTAGATAATCCTGGGACTAAGCAACCAAAGGCATTTCAAAGAGATAGATGATCAATAACAGTGATAGCTGAGAGCTTCCAAATGGATGTCTGAGATGAGAGGTGGCAATAGAGTTAGAAGAGTTTGGCTCTAGAGATGTAATTAAGTATGGTCAAGGCACAAAGTAAAATTAATAAAAATACAATGGAGTCTGGAGAAAAGGATCAGGACTCTGTCTCCTTAAAGTCTGGAACAGAAGAGAGAAGTCCAGTTCTGGGAAGAGTTCCAGTTGGCAATGAAGGCAAACCACCTCATCTAGGAAAGCAAGGTAGGAATGTGGGATCCAAAAATTATTACTGAATGAGTAGAAAACATGACTTCTGCAGTATTTTCTCTTTTGATAAAAACTCTTTAGGGAAAAAAAGGCTCATTCCATTCCAGCTTCATCCCAAGAGCCAGAAGATCTATCTGCCCTTTTGACTCTCAAGATACTTTACAGATTAGAAATAACTGCCAAGGGCTTCCCTGGTGATCCAGTGGTAAAGAACGCACCTGCCAATGCAGGAGACATGGGTTTGATCCCTGATCCAGGAAGAAACCACATACCATGGAGCAACTAAGCCCACAATAAGAGAAATCATCACGAGAGGCCCACGCATCCCAACTGGAGAGTAAGCTCCACTCACTGCAACTAGAGAAAACCCCATGGAGCAACAAAGACCAGCACAGCCAAAAATAAATAAGTAAAAAGAATAGCTGACAAATATGTTACTGAGGTTCTGCTTCCTCAAATAAATTAATTAATTAAAAAAAAAAAAACTAATTGGTACTCAGAATTTCTTCTATTCAACAAACTGTTGATTCTATATAGTCAATCCCCAACTAACTCTTGTTTTCTACTTAACTTCCCTGAACCTACTTTACTTTCAGCATTTCAGGAAAATGCTTTGCTAAAAGTTATCCTAGCACAATGGAGGGATGTTTTTGTTAAGTCTAATTTAAAACACAGAGAAATGAGAGCCTGACTTGCTTAGTATAAACTTTCACACAGGAAATATTTTCACTGGGTCTTTAGTGGGCTTCCCTGATGGCTCAGATGGTAAAGAATCTACTTCCAGTGTAGGAGACTCAGTTTCAATCCCTGGGCTGGGAAGATCCCCTGAAGAAGAGAATGACTACCCATTCCAGTATTCTTGTCTGGAGTTTTCCATGGACAGAGGAGCCTGGCAGGGTAAAGTCCATGGGGTCACAAAGAGTCAGACATGATTGAACAACTAACAGTGGTAAGAATGAATTTGTTCTACTAAAGACGCTGAAAGGAGCATTTCTGTGGGAGAGAATAAAAGGCGCAGGATTTAAGAGAAATGAGTGGGAGAAATGTTCTTCCCTTTAAACACATGCATCACCTCATCACCCTGATAGGAGCTTTTAAACACAATGTTGTGACTGATTCAAGTGTGGAAGAATCCCTGACTGAACTCTGATGCTGAAAATAAACAAAGGGAGAGCCGACTGGTCTCTACCTCTTCTCTTCCACTTATCTTCATCCACTTATCTTCTCATCAAATCTTTCTCTTCACATTACCCCCTTCTCTTTCAATCACCAATCACTCTCTTCTCTTCCAATAACTCCTTTCTCTTCCCATCACCGCTTTCTCTTCTTATCGCACCCTTCACTTTCTTTCAAATCTCTGCCTCGACTAGAATAGCACATATCTTATGCTGAGCTCATTAGACAAAGGAAAAAGAAAGAAGTTAGAGGGGCTACATTAAAGTCACAGCTTTCTGATAAGCAAAGTATCCAAAACCATGGAACGATAGCAGCTTAGATTTTTGCATGGATTGCTGGTTGTGCTTGGAATTATAAAGACAAACTAAAATTTCTAATACTGAAAAACAACAGAATTAGTCACCCCTTCACAGACTCCCCTGGCTACCTTCTTCACATTGTCTTTCATCTACAACTTCAAATCACAGTCAAGGCTTGTTTACATGTTAAACACGAATAGACAGGCTTTGTGGGTGATATAACACATTGATACCTATGATTCAGCCATTAGGAGACAAAGGTCCTGAGGTCTCACCCAGAAGTCTTTTTCCTTTACACAATTTCTTTTCATTTCAGAAGTCACAGAGTACCACTGGAAGGCATATGGTTGAAACCTTCCCATTATTCTACAATCTCAGGACCATCAAATGAGGGGTTATCTGATGCAGGTATTTGAGAGGTTAATCATATAATCATGTCAGCCAAGATGAGGAAGTGCTAGGGTAAGGGAGAAGGGAACAGGAGAGGATTAGGAGTAGAGGAAGATATAGAGGGAGGAACAGAAGGCCTAGGCATTTTTATTGCCAACTGGGAGTAGTAGAATATTCTATTATCCTTCCTGAGTAGGATAACTTATTGGTGACCTGAAGCAATTTACTTCATATCTTCTAATCTTAGCTTCTTCATCTGTAGTAAAAGGGAACAGAGATAATATCTGTGCAAAGTCCTCTCATAAACAATATGGTATGACATGACCTCTATCACTTCTCATGAATGAGCGCCATCTCCTCTAGCACTTTCTTCAGAGAATACTTCACTTCCTTATTTCTCAAGCTGTAGATCAAGGGGTTAAGCATGGGGGTGACAAGGTTATTCAGGACCTGAACAGTTGCATTAAGCCAGGGGTTAGGGGTGGGCTGCAGGTAGATGAGAACCACTGGCATAAAGGAGAGGAGGATGGCAGTGAGGTGGGCACTGCAGGTGGAGAAGGCACGCCGTTGGCCTTCGGTTGATCGAATTTGAAGAATGGAGTAAACGATGCAGCTGTAGGAGGTGAGGATGAGAAGGAAGCAGCTGAGGGGCATGAGACCCACACTGATGAATCCCACCATCTCTAGGGCCGAGGTGTCTGCACAAGCCAGCTTTAGCATCACTGGGATAGCACAGAAGTAATAGTCCACCTCACTGGGGCCACAGTAGGGCAATTGGAAGGTGAGTGTAGTTAGAAAGATGGCCTGAATGCACCCAAAAACGAGGTGCCCATGGCCAGGATGGCACACACTCTGTGACTCATGATTATTGTGTAGCGCAGAGGGTAACATATGGCAACAAAGCGGTCATAGGCCATTACCGTGTACAGGAAACATTCAGTACAACCCAGGAAGTGGTAGAAAAAGAGCTGGGACACGCAGCCTGCGTAGGAGATGGCTTGGCTGTTCCCCGCAAGGTAGAAGAGCATCTTGGGGGAACTCACAGAGGGAAAAAATATGTCACACACAGACAGTTTACACAGGAAGAAGTACATGGGAGTTTGCAGACGAGTGGAGGAGACAATTGCCAGTAGGATGAGCAGGCTCCCCATAAGGGTGAAGATGTAGAAGGACAGAAACAGGGCAAAGAGCATGGTCTCCAGGTCCTCTGTGTGGGGGATGCCCAGCAGAATAAACTCAGTCACCTCCGAGGCATTCCTCATTTGTGTTAGAATGCTGGGCTTCAAAATAGAATACAGGTCTCCAAGTGTCAGCACTGATGTCAAACCAAGAAGCTATTTAATAAAAGATAAGCAATTATTTAATTATCACCTTATGTGTCCTTCTAGCAAGTGTAATTTACAAAACAATATTAATAAACTAAGTACTTTTAAAGGAACACTATAGATATATAAAGTGACATTATTGAAATTATTCCATTTAAGTGAAATTATTCCATATGAAAATGCTTTAATTAAAATAACAGCTTTTGACTAAGTATTTGCAAGTGTTGTGCTAATTTTTAATATTTTAAAATTTAAGTCTCAAAAACAACCTTATTAAGTGAAAGAAAACATAAAAGCAAAGGAATTTTTAATAACTTGATCATGTAGCTAGAAAATAACTGATCTGAGATTAAAACTCCTGTTTGATTGCAGAGTCAAACTTCTAACCTTTTTACTGTGAAAGCTCCCAGGAATTTTTACTTACAGAAGTTGAGACCTGATTTGCATCTTTAAATAACTGAAGATCTGCTATGTAGATGTGCTGTGTGTTCATCCATAGCAAATGATGTGTACAAAAGTGGAACTAGTAGAAAGTTAGATTTTATTTCAGTATAGGAAAAAAATTAATGGCTAAGTTGCTTTGGTAAGTGTTGTGTTCTCATCATGGTAAGGGTTTGATTATTTGTAGGATGATATTCTTTCAGATATGAGGAACTTGCATTCCCAATTTAAGTACAATTTTTTCCTACCTGCACCTTTAATATCCTCTGAAATTCTTTGCCTTAATTATTTTGTTCATTTTCTCAAATATATCTGAAGAGGCAAAATTTAACAAATGATTCTCCTAGTGAGCTGATGGCTTTGATTTAAATATGATAAATCTATCTGACTCTATAACAATAAAATTATGAATATAATTATTATAAAAGTTACAGTAACAGGTTGATACCATTCTTAATGTATCTTAATAAAAGATGGACACGTGCCATGGGCAAGGCCAGAATGCCACTGAGTAAGAGTCCTTTAAAATGACAGAAACTCTTTGGGATGCTTTTGTGTTTGGTGTGTAGTTTTTAATTTTTCTTTAAAGCAAGTAGGAACCTGCTGTATAGCACAGGGAGTTCAGGTCGGTGCTCTGTGGTGACCTACAGGTGTGGGATGGGAAGGTAGGAGGGAGGCTCAAGAGGGGAGGGAATATGAGTATGTATCTGATTCATGCCATTATAGAGCAGAAAATAACACAACATGCTTGTAAAATAATTATAATCCAATTTTAACAAAACCTGAGCTATGTTAATAGAAATATGTCCAGGCACAACTGAATATGTTATGTACACTAACACTTTTAGTCCTTACTACAATTCTCTGAGGCAGGTAGGGTTAACTCCTGTTTACATTAGGAAACTGAGGCACAGAGAGTTTAAGAAAATTGACCAAGTTCCTACATCTGTTAGGTGGTAGAGTTGGCTCTCCTACAAAGAACAATAGGAACATCTGCTGAGTTACTAATTCTGCCTTTCCAACATTCATGCAAAATAATAACTTTAAAATAAAGATATGTTATATTTCTTATTTGTTATAATGTAATTTTATCACCTCTTAATTCTCACAAAAGCCTTGTGAAGTAGTGGTAATGAATCCCAATTTCTAAAATAGAACACTGACATTCCGAGAGCTAGAAACTTTACTAAAACTAAAAAGTGAAGAGCAAGTCATACTCAGATCTTCTGATTCCAAGTTTAGTGTTCTCTCACTGGAAAAAAAAAAAAAGGGGAGGGCAAATTGCCTCTTTATGACTGAAAATCCACTCACAGATTCATTCTTATGATTTGTAGAAGTCTTCCAGGCACCCTTACAACCATTAACTGTCTTTATCTACTATTTACTGAAACATTTATGGTACTAGATTGTAGCTCCAGAGAGGGAGGTGAGTCTCTCAATATCATATTATATTTCAATAGGTCCCATAGCTACAGAGAAATTTCATTTCCTGAGGATGATTCCCAAGGGAATATCTCAGATTATGGTGCAACACTGATGAAAAATTTCATCATTAAGAAATACCAGCCTGTCTCTATTTCACTTCTATTTATTAGTTCCAATATTCTTTAAGTTTTGCAGATATTTTCCCCACCCAACTGGCCTGAAATTGTCTCACTCATAGAAATAAATCCTACCTCTATACTTGGGAACTGAAGTTTCACTTTTGCAAGTCTGTGCATTTATATTAACATAAGAGCATTTATATAAAATAAGTATTCACATTTTATTCATTTTATAAGTGCATGTGAGGGTGGTGAAAATTGGTCAAGAAAATCAAAGAGAAAAAATTCAGGCATGGGTTTTTAAATCCTGATACTTCAAAGATTGATGAATTAAATGTGTATCAGAAGGGAAGAATACTTTTTTCATATGATTCATACATGTGAAAGGTTATACATATGGAAAAAATAAACAAGTTTGGAAAGAAAAATCTAGGGTTCACTCTAGGTATTGAGGATGATGTTATAGATTTGTATGTTATCCTCTCCAGGATAAGAGCTGAAACTCTGAATGAGCATCCTGCAGAATTAATACCAGCTAATGAAATAGATGGGGAAACAGTGGAAACAGTGTCAGACTTTATTTTTCTAGGATCCAAAATCACTGCAGATGGTGACTGCAGCCATGAAATTAAAAGACGCTTACTCCTTGGAAGAAAAGTTATGACCAACCTAGACAGTATATTCAAAAGCAGAGACATTACTTTGTCGACTAAGGTCCATCTAGTCAAGGCTATGGTTTTTCCTGCGGTCATGTATGGATGTGAGAGTTGGACTGTGAAGAAGGCTGAGCTCTGAAGAATTGATGCTTTTGAACTGTGGTGTTGGAGAAGATTCTTGAGAGTCCCTTGGACTGCAAGGAGATCCAACCAGTCCATTCTGAAGGAGATCAGCCCTGGGATTTCTTTGAATGGAATGATGCTAAAGCTGAAACTCCAGTCCTTTGGCCACCTCATGCGAAGAGTTGACTCATTGGAAAAGATTCTGATGCTGGGAGGGATTGGGGGCAGGAGGAGAAGGGGAGACAGAGGATGAGATGGCTGGATGGACTGGCTCAATGGGCGTTTCTCTGAGTGGACTCCGGGAGTTGGTGATGGACGGGGAGGCCTGGTGTGCTGCGATTCATTGGGTTTCAAAGAGTCAGACACGACTGAGTGACTGAACTGAACTGAACTGAACTGAATGCCATAGTTCTTCTTCCCTTGGTTTATAGACATCAAGCATTCCTGAAAAACAGAAAGAAGATAAGCTGATCTGGCTAAATCTTCATAAGAGATGGTATATCCTTATGATTCTAACCAACATCATGAGAACAGTTGAGTGTAGTGTCTCTTGCACAATTCAGAAAAGGAAACTTTCACAGTCATTTAAGTACAAAACTTTGTTAATTAGTATAATACCTATCTTCTTTAAATGTTTCTCATTTTTTCATTGTAAAAATCATTTATAATAATAAATGTCTAATTTCATCAACAAAAGAGGCTGCAGAGGAAAGCATTGGCATTTGCCATTGTAAGCCATCTTCTTTCCACATTGCATAAACTATAACATCTCAGGTGTTATACAACATTTCCAACAATTCCTGAGACACCATTGGGCCATAACAACTTGTCTTAGTGTGCTGATGTAAGAGTGTAGCATCTATTACAAATCATATTATTTTCACATACCAACTAGGCAGCAGTCAAGTTATTTTCAGGAGTCTATAGATCTGTCTTCTAGATCTATACAGAGTACATTTTGTATAGGTCTGTATATATTCTCCTATGTGTTTTGAAGATCACAGAAGTTATATTATGTAATACAGTGTTTAAGGATATGTATAACTGTCCTAACAAACCCTTCTTAGAATATGAGAAAGCTGAAGGAAGAAGACTTCTGCTAATAAATGCATTTCAGTCCAAATGTATCAGAATATTAACTTTTTGTTTCTTTTTCTTAGTTTTTTTCTTTCTTTATTTATTTTTAATATAAATTTATTTATTTTGATTGGAGTTTAATTACTTCTGAAGCCACTTTCCAGTAGTATTGGATACCCTTGAATTATCAGGTAACAAAGAAAGTACAGAAATTAGTGTGTCTGGTTCTCACATTCTAACAGAGTTGATTGAATCCATGATGATTTATGAATTATGAGTATGAGCATTGAAATACCCTAAATCAAGCAACAGGAAATAAATTTTCACAAGTAATTTATACTAATTAACTTCTTTCATGTATTAAAATAACCTTCAAAATCCACTTGTAATTCAGTTCTCTCTCATCAGCATAAATACTTGTGAGAAAGAAATTGAAGCTATTATTAAGTCAAATAGAATGATAGATTTGATGCTCCTCTTTTGGGAGCCATGGGAGATGTGGACTGGATCCTAGATTTGGGATATTCCCTGGAGTAAGAAATGGCACTCCATTCCAGTGTTATTGCCTGAAAAATTCCATGGGCACAGGAACTTGGTAGGCTACAGTCCATGGGGCCTCAAAGAGTTGGACATGACTGAGCAGCTGAACACACACACACACACACATCCAGCGACAGCATCTTCAACTTGTAACCCTGAGTTGCCTGGATTAGCAACCCATTGACTTGGTAATGGTAAGCCTGACATGACCAGTAAATAAAATAAATATTCACATATTTCTTTCATAAGCGTGTGGGTGGGTGGTAGAAATTGGTCTAGAAAATCAAAGAGGAAAAAGTTAAGCTTGGTTCTTTGATACCTCAAAGATGTTGAATTGAATGTGACTCAGAAGGGAAGAATACTTTTTCATAAATATGAAAGGTTATACATATATAAGAAATATACTAGTTTAGAAAGAAAGATCTAGAGTTCACTCTAGGTATTGTGGCTGATGTGGCTTCTGGTATAGTGCCAGAAGTATGTAATAGATTCACACTTGTTTTCTAGAGTCCAGTCACACATCTAAAACAAAGCAAACTCTAGGATTCTTTAAGAGTCACATAGTAATGATGACCCTATGTGTGAGACAACAAAAGAGTCACAGAGGTATAGAATGGACTTTTGGACTCTGAGGAAGAGGGAAAAGGTGAGATGGTTTGGGAGAATGGCACTGAAACATGTATACTTTCTTGTAAGAAACGAAGCACCAATCTATGTTCAATGCAGGATGCAGGATGCATGGGGCTGGAGCACAGGATGATTCAGGTAGAGGATGTGGGGTGGGAGGTGGGAGGGGGCTTCGGCATTGGGAGATTGTGTTCACCTGTGGCTGTTTCATGTCAATGTATGGCAAAACAAATATAGTATTGTAATTAAAAAAATAAATTAAAAAAAAGTCACATAACACTAACAAAGAAGGATATTGTTAAAAGACTTAAAGAGAATACATGATGCACTAAACAAGATAATGCATTATAGCAGGTCAGATGGCTTTCATTTATTATTTTTTAAAAAGTGCAATTTAAGCAGGCAAAATATGAGACTTAGAAATTACTGTTTATCTATCTATCATATGTATATATATATATATATATGAAAATACGTGTATGCACTTACCTAAAACCATCTTTTATTCACTTAACATTGTCTTTGAAAAGCAACATATTTTAATTTTGATGATATCCACACTATCAATTCTTATTAATTATGCTTTTGGGGTTATATCCAGAATTTTTTTCCAAGTCCAGTGTTGGTTCTCAAAGTAACTTAATGACTTGAGAAGTCAGATATTCACAAGTTAGGATTTGGGAAAGATACTTTTCCAGATTAGATGTGCAAAATGTAGAGAATATAGTCACTATACTGCTATCGGTTTTGTTGTTTTTTATTGAACAGAAGAAAGAACATTAGTGATAACTGCTAGAAGATACTTAATCGACTGAGGGTTTTTATCAGTTGTAGAGAAGAACAGAGGTAGAGATGCTGTTGATGACTTTAGTGGGTCCATGGATCCAGATCATTCTTAGTATTTCTTTTAATCTATGTCTCAGTGATGTTTATGAGAGAAAAAACTCAGAGACAAATGGCATCACAGGTGAATATGAAATACTGTCAATATAATGCCACTAAATGTATAGATATATGTTGATAAATATATATTGACATGTGGGCTAAAATTAAATATCAACTTACATAATAAAATAGCCAGTTAGTTAGATTAAAAAATCATTCTCCTATTATGTCTGATCAAAAGAATGTTCTTTAGCATTTTCTTTAGAGCAACATTGACATCTCTGTTCTGTCAGCTATAAATCAGGGGATTCAGTATGGACACAATAGTGTAGAACAGAGAGGACACTTTTCCTTCATCCATGAAACTGACCGATGATGGCTGCAGATAGATGAATGCTGCAGATCCATAGAAAACAGCAACAGCTAAGATGTGGGAGCTGCATGTGCTGAAGGTTTTGAACCACGAAGACACTGGGATGCTTGGCCTCTGGAGGAGAAGAATTCAATCCGGGGCCAGAGATGAGGCCTGATCACTCAGAGCTTTTGTGTAATAAAGTTTCATTAAAGTATAAAAGATAGAGAAAGCTTCTGACATAGACATCAGAAGGGGGCAAAAGAGTGCCCACTTGCTAGTGTTAGCAATGGAGTTATATACTTTTTAATTAGTTTTTACAATGAATCAAAAGAATGTCTAGAAAGATCTTACTAGACATGCTCCCACAATTATACATTTTTAAAATAACAGGATTAGCCAGAGGTTTTCAGGAAAGAGAAACTGTCCTCAAGCAGAATAGGTTGTTGTTATATAATCCTTAGTACAGAGTTTAACTACATTGTTTCTACTGTAATTATCAGTTCAAGCCTTAAAGATAAAAAAGTTTTATATGACTAAGACAAAGGAGTTCAGTTCAGTTCAGTCGCTCAGCCGTGTTTGACTCTTTGCGACCCCATGAATCACAGCATGCCGGGTTTCCCTGTCCATCACCAACTCCCGGAGTTCACTCAGATTCATGTCCATAGAGTCAGTGATGCCATCCAGCCATCTCATCCTCTGTCATCCCCTTCTCCTCCTACTTCCAATCCCTTCCAGAATCAGGGTCTTTTCCAATGAGTCAACTATTCGCATGAGGTGGCCAAAGTACTGGAGTTTCACTTTACCATCATTCCTTCCAAAGAAATCCCAGGGCTGATCTCCTTCAGAATGGACTCGTTGGATCTCCTTGCAGTCCAAGGGACTCTCAAGAGTCTTCTCCAACACTACAGTTTATTTTTTATTTTTAACACCATGGTTTAAAAGCATCAATTCTTCAGTGCTCAGCCTTCTTCACAGTCCAACTCTCACATTCATACATGACCACAGGAAAAACCATAGCCTTGACTAGATGGACCTTAGTGGCAAAGTAATGCCTCTGCTTTTGTATATGCTATCTAGGTTGATCATAACTTTTCTTCCAAGGAGTAAGCTGCGGTCACCATCTGCAGTGAGTTTGGAGCCCCCAAAATAAAGTCTGACACTGTTTCCACTGTTTCCCCATCTATTTCCCATGAAGTGATGAGACCAGATGCCATGATCTTCGTTTTCTGGATGTTGAGCTTTAAGCCAACTTTTTCACTCTCCTCTTTCACTTTCATCAAGAGGCTTTTTAGTTCCTCTTCACTTTCTGCCATAAAGGTGGTTTCATCTGCATATCTAAAGTTATTGATATTTCTCCCGGCAATCTTGATTCCAGCTTGTGTTTCTTCCAGTCCAGCGTTTCTCATGATGTACTCTGCATATAAGTTCAATAAGCTGGGTGACAGTATACAGCCTTGATGTACTTCTTTTCCTATTTGGAACCAGTCTGTTGTTCCATGTCCAGTTCTAACTGTTGCTTCCTGACCTGCATACAGATTTCTCAAGAGGCAGGTCAGGTGGTCTGGTATTCCCATCTCTCTCAGAATTTTCTACAGTTTATTGTGATCCACACAGTCAAAGGCTTTGGCATAGTCAATAAAGCAGAAATCGATTTTTTTTTTCTGGAACTCTTTTGCTTTTTCCATGATCCAGCAGATGGTGGCCATTTCATCTCTGGTTCTTCTGCTTTTTCTAAAGCCAGCTTGAACATCTGGAAGTTCATGTTTCAGGTATTGCTGAAGCCTGGCTTGGAGAACTTTGAGCATTACTTTACTGGCATGTGAGATGAGTGCAATTTTGTGGTAGTTTGAGCATTCTTTGGAATTGGAATGAAAACTGACCTTTTCCAATCCTGTGGCCACTGCTGAGTTTTCCTAATTTGCTGGCATATTGAGTGCAGCACTTGGACAGCATCATCTTTCAGGATTTGAAACAGTTCAACTGGAATTCCATCACCTCCACTAGCTTTCTTCATAGTGATGCTTTCTAAGGGCCACTTGACTTCACATTCCAGGATGTCTGGCTCTAGATGAGTGATCACACCATCGTGATTATCTGGGTCATGAAGATCATTTTGTACAGTTCTTCTCTGTATTCTTGCCACCTCTTCTTAATATCTTCTGTTTCTGTTAGGTCCATACAATGTCTGTCCTTTATTGAGCTCATCTGTGCATGAAATGTTCCCTTGGTATCTCTAATTTTCTTGAAGAGATCTCTAGTCTTTCCCATTCTGTTCCTTTACTCTATTTCTTTGCATTGATCACTGCTGCGCCTTTAGTGCAGGCGGCTGCGACTGGCGCACTAAGCATGGCCGAGAGGAGCTACCCCACATCCGAGGTCAGGGGCAGAAGCCAGGAGGACCCCATGCCCGAAGGGTGGCAACCAAGAGGAGTTACCCCAGGTCTGAGATCAGGGGCAGCGGCCGAGAGTGCCAGGCTCCCCAACAGTGCAGGAATGGCCGAGAGGAGCTACCCCGTGTCTGAGGTCAGCGTGGCAGCTGGGAGCAGCCAGCCTGCACCCGAGGCCAGGAGTGGGGGCAGGAGGAGCAACCCAATATCTAAGGAGCAGTGGCTCCATGGGTGCAGGAGGGCCTAGAGGAGCCATCCCACATTGAAGGTCAGGAAGGGCAGCGGTGAGGAGAAACCCCTCATTCAAGGTAAGGAGCAGTGGCTGCACTTTGCTGGAGCAGCTGTGAAGAGATACCCCATGCCCAAGGTAAGAGAAACCCAATAAGATGGTAGGTGTTGCAAGACGGCATCAGAGGGCAGACACACTGAAACCATACACAGAAAACTAGTCAATCTAATCACATTAGGACCACAGCCTTGTCTAACTCAATGAAACTAAGCTATGCCTGAGGGGCAACCCAAGTCAGGCAGGTCATGGTGGAGAGGTCTGACAGAATGTGGTCCACTGGAGAAGGGAATGGCAAACCACTTCAGTATTCTTGCCTTGAGAACCCCATGAACAGTATGAAAAGGCAAAATGGTAGGATACTGAAAGATAAACTCCCAGGTCAGTAGGTGCCCAATATGCTGCCGGAGATCAGTGGAGAAATAACTCCAGAAAGAATGAAGGGATGGAGCCAAAGCAAAAACAATACCCAGCTGTTGATGTGACTGGTGATAGAAGCAAGGTCCCATGCTGAAAGAGCAATATTGCATAGGAATATGGAATGTCAGGTCCATGAATCAAGGCAAATCGGAAGTGGTCAAACATGAGATGGCAAGAGTGAACGTCAACATTCTAGGAATCAGCGAACTAAAATGGACTGGAATGGGTGAATTTAACTCAGATGACCATTATATCTACTACTGCGGGCAGGAATCCCTCAGAAGAAATGGAGTAACCATCATGGTCAACAAAAGAGTCAGAAATGTAGTAATTGGCTGCAATCTCAAAAATGACATAATGATCTTTGTTCATTTCCAAGGCAAACCATTCAATATCACAGTTATCCAAGTCTATGCCCCAACCAGTAACTCTGAAGAAGGTGAAGTTGAATGGTTCTATGAAGACCTACAAGACCTTTTAGAACCTACACCCAAAAAAGATGTCTTTTTCATTATAGGGGACCAGAATGCTAAAGTAGGAAATCAAGAAACACCTGGAGTAACAGGCAAATTTGGCCTTGGCATGTGATATGAAGCAGGGCAAAGACTAATAGAGTTTTGCCAAGTAATTGCACTGGTCATAGCAAACACCCTCTTCCAACAACACAAGAGAAGACTCTACACATGGACATCACCAGATGGTCAACACCAAAATCAGATTAATTATATTCTCTGCAGCCAAAAATGGAGCTCTATACAGTCAACAAAAACAAGACCAGAAGCTGACAGTGGCTCAAATCATGAACTTATTACCAAATTCAGACTTAAGTTGAAGAAAGTAGGAAAACCACTAGACAATTCAAGTATGACCTAAATCAAATTCCTTATGATTATACGGTGGAAGTGAGAAATAGATTTAAGGGTCTAGATCTGATAGATAGAGTGCCTGATGAACTATGAGATGAGATTCGTGACATTGTACAGGAGACAGGGATCAAGACTATCCCCATGGAAAAGAAATGCAAAAAAGCAAAATGACTGTCTGAGGAAGCCTTACAAATAGCTGTAAGAAGAGAAGAGAAGCAAAAAGCAAAGGAGAAAAGAAAGGAAAGATATAGGCATCTGAATGCAGAGTTCCAAAGAATAGCAAGAGATAAGACTAAGGAATGAAGCGGGGGAGGGGAGTTTGTCCTTTCCTCTTCCTTGAGAATTCCAGATCCCTGTCTCCTTGGGGACCCCTGGCCTTCTTATCATACTGCCTAGAAATTGACTTACAAATAGCTGTAAGAAAAGAAGAGAAGCAAAGGAGAAAAGAAAGGAAAGATATAGGCATCTGAATGCAGAGTTCCAAAGAATAGCAAGAGATAAGACTAAGGAATGAAGCGGGGAGGGGAGTTTGTCCTTTCCTCTTCCTTGAGAATTCCAGATCCCTGTCTCCTTGGGGACCCCTGGCTTTCTTATCATACTGCCTAGAAATTGACTCTTTCATTTGAAGGCTAAAGGAGAGAAGCAGGCAGTACAAGATGAGATGGTTGGAGAGCATCACTGACTCAGTTGACATGAATTTGAGCAAACTCAGGGAGACAGTGGAGGACAAAGGAGCCTGGTGTGCTGTATTCAATGAGGCTGCAAAGAACTGAACATGACTTAGTGACTGAAGAACAATAAGAACATGTGTGCCATGAGATTTGGGAGCACTGTACTGGACTTATATCTGAAGTTCTGTATTTAGTTATAGATATCTTTTTGAAGGAGAGATAAGTGAGAAGACATACAAGCATCTATAAAAAGCTTGGAAAATATTTGAAGGCAATGGAATATTTTGCAGACATCCTCATATATCCTAAGAAAAGCAAAAAGAAAAGATTTTTTTTTTTTTGGTGTAGAGTGTTTGAAAGAATTAAAACACTCTCTTTAATCAAAGTAAGAAAAAAATATTTTAACATTTGAATGCCTAGGACAGGAATGAACTATTAATTCTCATCACAAAGTGCACTCAACCCTAAACCAGATGATGATCCACATTCAGGGACACTGGAGAAAAGATTTCCTTTAAAGATTTTAGAATAAAGTAAAAATGCGACACTCTTTTGCCCCTCTCCATTTTTAGTTTTTGTAATCAAATTGCTCTGGCATCTAACTTTTGATTCTTTCAATTTGGGGACCATGTCATGTTTCTCAGTTGTCTGTCATTTTTTTTTTTTTCACATGAAATAATCTTACCAACGCTCTTTATTTCTGTTGTTTTGTAAATATGTTCTTTTTTTTCTCAAATCTTCTTAAAGTTAGAAGTCATCATGAAACCATTCTCCAGCACCTTGTAATTGATTTAACCTTCAACTTCAGAAAACTGTCATTTCTAAACAGCACATTTTATTTATTTATTTTTAAATAATACGCAATTTTATTTTATTTTTATTTTTATTTTTTTTGACAATGCAGATAGTGGAATTTATTACACAAGCAGGCCCAAGGCAGAGTCTCCTCTTAGCCAAGGACTCCGACCAGCATTTGTGAAAATCTTTTATACCCCATGTGTACATGTCTGAACCTACCACCCCAAATTTCTTGAGACTTACATAAACCAAGGAAAATACAGTCCCAATAACATCATTTACGTGCTATGTGCTCATGTGCTCAAACAGTCAAACAATTAGTCAATGATCAATAAACCTGAGGTTACACTCCAATTGATACAGAAAAATTTATGGCCAGTGTGGAGGAAGGGGAGATTAGTGTATGTTTTCTCTTAGGTGATGAGTAACCTAGATATGATCTTCAAGGTTCCCCTGTCTGGAGGGGGTCTTATCCTTCCGTTGTTGTTTTCATAGGCACTAAACATGGAGTTCAGAGTCCATTGGAAAGGTGGCTGAGCATGATCAGCATGAACAGGCCTAAGATGGGGTCCAGGCCATATGAATTCCTTCTTCAATACTTGATCTCTATTTAGATTTTATAAAATGTTCAGTTGAAAATGTAGATTCACATATCTAAGTTGCTCCAAAGATGCATTTAAGCCTTTGATGAGCCCTTAAAATTTCATCTGAAATGGAGTTCTAGGATTTTTCATATCCTGAGCCAGATTGGCCCCCCAGATGTTGAGCAGCTGTGAATTCTCCCAGGAGAGTGCTGCTTTGGTCTCAGTGAAGTAGGGTGAACTCCTGGAGGCTTTGAGGTCAGGGACAGACTTTATGCACTTTTATTTGAATAGTTCCTTTGGTTCAGGCGGGAAGTACACATATGGCAGCAATTTAGACAAACAGAATAAACCACAAGTCTTCTTTTAATTCAAGAGAGTAAGGTGGTTGGAGCTTCAATACAGTTTAAATAGCACATTTTAAAACTTCAGTTCAGTTCAGTTCAGTCGCTCAGTCGTGTCTGACTCTTTGAGACCCCATGAATCGCAGCACACCAGGCCTCCCTGGCATCACCAACTCCTGGAGTTCACCCAAACTCATGTGCATCAAGTCGGTGATACCATCCAGCCATCTCATCCTCTGTCGTCCCCTTCTCCTCCTACCCCCAATCCCTCCCAGCATCAGAGTCTTTTCCAATGAGTCAACTCTTCGCATGAGGTGGCCAAAGTATTGATGTTTCAGCCTCAGCATCAGTCCTTCCAATGAACACAAAGGATTGGTCTCTTTTAGGATGGACTGATTGGATTTCCTTGCAGTCCAAGGGACTCGCAAGAGTCTTCTTCAACACCACAGTTCAAAAGCATCAATTCTTTGGCACTCACGTTTCTTCACAGTCCAACTCTCACATCCATACATGACCACTGGAAAAACCATAGCCTTGACTAGACGAACCTTTGATGGCAAAGTAATGTCTCTGCTTTTGAATATGCTATCTAGGCTGGTCATAACTTTCCTTCCAAGGAGTAAGTGTCTTTTAATTTCATGGCTGCAGTCACCATCCGCAGTGATTTTGGAGCCCAAAAAAATAACGTCTGACACTGTTTCCACTGTTTCCCCAACTATTTCCCATGAAGTGATGGGAGCAGATGCCATGATCTTAGTTTCCTGAATGCTGAGCTTTAAGTCAACTTTTTCACTCTCCCCTTTCACTTTCATCAAGAGGCTTTTTCGTTCCTCTTCACTTCCTTATACCATAAGTCAGATGATGTACCAAATCAGACTTGTCCACCTCTGTATAACAAGTAAATTGCATTGTGTTGAGGACATAGGAAGATATAAATGGGATTTTATAAGTATTTATATGATAAACATTTGCCTGAATTTTCACAGGATTATTTCCAGCCTTAATAGTCTCAGGTCACAAAGGTGAGATGAATACCCTCACCTTTCTTCTTGCTGGAAATCTCAACACCAAATTTTATTTGCAACAGGCTTCCTTTGACTCAGAAGATAGCCCTGTGTCAGTGTCAGGAATGATAGTTACCCAGCACTCTGCTGTCTTTAGTGTTGAGAAGGCCAGCATAGCCCAAGTCTCAGAACCCCTTTTGAAGCTGGTCCCCATCGCAGGTCAGCACTTCTAATTTTAAATCTTCAGTGTGTGTTTCTTCAGCTTCAAGGTAGCAAATATCTGCACCTTTCTCAGTTTTTCCCTGAGCAGTTGTGATCACTGTACTATGAAGGTGGGTCCTGGATTTCATATATGCCAGGCAATAAATAACACGGACTCAAATACTCTGCAAGGATTTCCATTTCTCAGCAGACAAGCTCTTGAGAAAAGAAGCTGCAGTTGACATGTGCCCAGTTGTCTAACTTTCTCCTTCAAGAGGGATTTTCAGTCAATCCTGAACTCATCAATTAGTGATCAAGATTTCTTCACAAGATCTCCTGGAGACTTTTTCAAAATCAGATTCTCAACCAGAAGTTCTGAGGAGCATTTGTGATTTTGAGATTCTGAATCTTTTTTTTTAATTAATTAATTTTAATTGGAGGCTAATTATTTTAAAATATTGTAGTGGTTTTTGCTATACATTCAGATGAATCAGCCATGGGTGCACATGTGTCCCCCATCCTGAACCACCCTCCCACCTCCCTTCCCATCCCATTCCTCAGGGTCATCCCAGTAACACCAGCCCTGAGCACCCTGTCTCATGCATTGAAACTGGACTGGTGATCTATTTCACATATGGTAATATACATGTTTCAATGCTACTCTTTCAGATCATCCCAACGTCGCCTTCTCCCACAGAGTCCAAAAGTCTGTTCTTTACATCTATGTCTCTTTTGCTGTCTTGCATATAGGGTCATCTTTATCATCTTTCTAAATTCCATAAATATGTGTTATTCTACTGTATTAGTATTTTTCTTTTTGACTTACTTCACTCTGTATAATAGGCTCCAGTTTCATCCACCTCATTAGAACTGATTCAATTTCATTCTTTTTATTATCTGAGTAATAGTCCATTGTGTATATGTACCATAGCTTTATTATCCATTAGTTTGCTGATGGACATCTAGGTTGCTTCCATATCTTAGCTTATTGTAAACAGTGCTGCAGTGAACACTGGGGTTCATGCGTCTCTTTCAATTCTGCTTTCCTTGGTATGTATGCCCAGCAGTGGGATTGCTGGGTCGTATGGCAGCTCTATTTCTAGTTTTTTTAAGGAATCTCCACACTGTTTTCTATAGTGGCTGTACTGGTTTGCATTCCCACCAACACTATAAGAGGGTTCCTTTTTCTCTGCACCCTCTCCAGCATTTATTGTTTGTAGATTTTTGATAGCAGCCATTCTGACCGGCATGAGATGGTACACCATTTTGGTTTTAATTTGCATTTCTCTGATCATGAGTGATGTTGAGCATCTTTTCATGTGTTTGTTAGCCATCTGTAGATCTTCTTTAGAGAAATGTCTGTTTAGTTCTTTGGCCCATTTTTTGATTGGGTCACTTATTTTTCTGGAATTGAGCTGCATGAGCTGCTTGTATATTTTTGAGATTAGTTGTTTGTCAGTTGCTTCATTTGCTATTATTTTCTCCCATTCTGTAGACTGTCTTTTCACCTTGCTTATAGTTTCCTTAGTTGTACAGAAGCTTTTAATTTTAATTAGGTCCCATTTGTTTATTTTTGCTTTCATTTTCATTACTCTGGGAAGTGGATCATAGAAGATCCTGCTGTGATTTATGTCAGAGAGTGTTTTGCCTGGAAGAGCTAACACCTATCCTACTCAAATTGTTCCAGAAAATTGCAGAAGAAAGTAAACAGAAAAGCTCATTCTATGAGGCCACCATTACCTTAATACCAATACCAGACGAAGATACTACCAAAAAAAAAAAAAAAAAAAGAACCTACTGGTCAATATCACTGATGAACATACATGCCAAAATTCTCAACAAAATTCTAGCAAACAGAATCCAACAAAATATTAAAAAGAACATACATCATGACTAAACGGTCTTTATCCCAGGGATGCAAGGATTCTTCAATATTCACAAATTAATCAATGTGATACACCACATTAACAGATTTAAAGATAAAAACCATATGATTATCTCAATAGATGCAGAGAAAGCCTTTGACAAAATTCAGCATCCATTTATGATAAAAACTCTCCAGAAAGCAGGCATAGAAGGAACATACCTCGACATAATAAAAGCCATATATGATAAACCCCAGGAAATATTATCCTCACTGGTGAAAAATTGAAAGCATTTCCCCTAAAGTCAGGAACAAGACAAGGGTGCCCACTTTCACCACTACTATTCAACATAGTTTTAGAAGTTCTGGCCACAGCAATAAAAAAAAAAAAAGAAAGAAAGAAAAAAGAAGCACTGTTTATAACAGCCAGGACATGGAAGCAACCTAGATGTCCATCAGCAGATGAATGGATAAGAAAGCGGTGGTACATATACACAATGGAGTACTACTCAGCCCTTAAAAAGAATAAATTTGACTCAGTTCTAATGAGATGGATGAAATTGGAGCCGATTATACAGAGTGACGTAAGCCAGAAAGAAAAACACCAATACAGTATACTGACACATATATATGGAATTTAGAAGATAGTAATGATGACCCTATATGTGAGACAACAAAAGAGACACAGAGTTATAGAACGGACTTTTGGACTCTGAGGGAGAGGGAAAAGGTGGAATGATTGGGAGAATGGCACTGAAACATGTATACTTTCTTGTAAGAAATGAAGCACCAATCTATGTTCAATGCAGGATGCAGGATGCATGGGGCTGGAGCACAGGATGATTCAGGTAGAGGATGTGGGGTGGGAGGTGGGAGGGGGCTTCGGCATTGGGAGATTGTGTTCACCTGTGGCTGTTTCATGTCAATGTATGGCAAAACAAATACAGTATTGTAATTAAACAAATAAATAAATTTTTTTAAAAAAGAAAGAAATCCAAATTGGAAAAGAAGAAGTAGAATTCTCACTGTTTGCAGATGACATGATCCTCTACATAGAAAACCCGAAAGACTCCACCAGAAAATTACCAAAGCTAATCCATGAATATAGTAAAGTTTCAGGATATAAAATCAACACACAGAAATCCCTTGCATTCCTATAAACTAACAATGAGAAAACAGAAAGAGAGATTAAGGAAACAATTCCATTCACCATTGCAACAAAAAGAATAAAATACTTAGGAATATATCTACCTAAAGAAACAAAAGACCTACATATAGAAAACTATAAAACAAAGAAATCAAAGATGACACAAATAGATGGAGAAATATACTAAGTTCATGGATTGGAAGAATCAATATAGTGAAAATGATTATACCACCCAAAGCAATCTATAGATTCAGTGCATGCCTTATCAAGCTACCAATGGTATTTTTCAGAGAATTAGAACAAATCATTTCACAATTTGTATGGAAATACAAAAAAAAACCACATGAATATCCAAGGCAATCTTGAGAATGAAAAATGGAACTGGAGGAATCAACCTGCCTTACTTCAAGCTCTACTACAAAGCCACAGTCATTAAGACAGTATGGTGCTGGCACAAAGACAGAAATATAGATCAATGGAACAAAATAGAAAGCCAAGAGGTAAATCCACACACCTATGGACACCTTATCTTTGACAAAGGAGGCAAGAATATACAGTGGAGAAAAGACAATATCTTTAACATGTGGTGCTGCTAAAACTGGTCAACCATGTATAAAATAATGAAAATCAAACACTTTCTAACACCATACACAAAAATAAACTCAAAATTGATTAAAGATCTAAATGTAAGACCAGACACTGTAAAAATCCTAGAGATTCTGCATCTTTACAGGTTCCTAGCCAGAGCTACTGGTTTCCAGTTCACTCTGTGAATAAAAGGTTTTAGAGGATCAAGGAACAGCCAGAAAGGAAAACACCAATACAGCATGCTAACACATATATATGGAATTTAGAAAGACGGTAATGATGACCCTGTATGCGAGACAGTTAAAGAGACACAGATGTGTAGAACAGACTTTTGGACTCGGTGGAAGAGGGAAAAGGTGGGACGATTTGGGAGAATGGCATTGAAACATGTATAATATCATATAAGAAATGAATCGCCAGTCTAGGTTCGATGCAGGATACAGGATGCTTGGGGCTGGTGCACTGGGATGTCCCAGAGAGATGGTATGGGGAGGGAGGTGGGAGGGGGGTTCAGGATTGGGAACTCATGTATACCCATGGCAGATTCATGTTAATGTATGGCAAAGCCAATACAGTACTGTAAAGTGAAATAAAGTAAAATTTTTAAAAAGGCAACAAATTTTAAAATGATTTATCCTTGTACAAGAATGCATTTAATCCATTTTGTGTGTAAATACATAATATACATATTAATTCAAAGTCAAATCTATATGTTATTGGATTTAAAGTTATGGGGTAAGACTTCAGAATATTGACTTAATTTTTTTTATATTTTAGGGGCTCACTATTAATGATTCTAGTTTCTAAATTGCATATATAAACTGTTTTAATAGGCACTTATGTTTCATGTTTCTTCTATTTTTATATATTAGATTTTCAATTTTTATTCTAAAATAGGAAATTTGGAAGTATACATAAAATAATTGATTCAAGAGAAATTGCACATTCAAGTTGAGAGATCTTATAGTTAAATATAAGAAGATTCAGTTAAAGTTTATACTTGTGTTACACTGACAGTGAAAGTCACTCATTTGTGTTTGACTCTTTGTGACCCCATGGACTAGAGAGTCCATGGAATTCTCCAGGCCAGTATACTGGAGTAGGTAGCCTTTCCCTTCTCCATGGGATCTTTCCAACCCAGGCATCAAACTGAGGTCTCCCACAAAGCAGGCAGATTCCTACCTGCTGAGCCACAAGGGAAGTTAGTCCTTCTCAATTTTAAATACTCATTTAAATCTTTAAAATATTATCAGAGGAGGTTTTTTTGTTTGTTTGCTTGTTTTTTTAATTTTCCTTAATTTCAATACCGATGGTGAACACTATACCAATTAAGTCAACATTTTAGCATTTGAGGTCAGATATCAAGATTTTTCAAAAGCTTCTTAACTTTTAATGTGCACAGGAATAACCTAAGGATCTTGATCAAAAGCAGATTCTGACAGTAAGTCCCATGTATGGTTTGCGATTATACATTTTAAATAAAATCTCAGATTTTTCCACTATTTCTCATCTATAGACCACTCTGAGAAACAAGGTGCTAGAAGATCTCTTGTTTTGAATACCTTCCACTGGAGTTCTTTCAGATTCAAGGAAAATCCACCATACCCATGCACCAAAAATCTTTTAGCTAAGGGTTTGCTGTGGCTGCAAGATTCTGATATGTTAGGAGAAGAATACTGTGTGTCTGGAATGCCACCTTATAAGTGAAAAGACTACCTTTGAAGTTGCTTTAGTGTGCCAAAAGAAGCAAGAAAGAGAGCTGGAGTTTAGTAAAGGTCAGATATAGAAAGAATGTAAACAGGAAGTAAACAGATCATTCCTATAATTATTCAGAAGTTAAAAATTTAAAGAGACCCATAGAAGCCATTCTTTCAGTTCAGACAGGGTGTATGTGCTGATTTGGCTGATTTATATATATATTTATACATATTCTGGACTATATATAGCAGACTAGGACTCATGCCTAAGATAGAAGTTGTAATTGTAGCCATTTTACCTTCTTTTTATAGCACTGATGAAAGTTCAGTCAAATAATCTGAAAATTAAGTCAAATAATATGAAATAATTGAAAACGAATGCTTGACTTTGATGAAAGAATGGATAATAAAATACATGGGTGGAAAATAAATTTATGCTTATTATATTTGTGGTATATTTGGCCACTACAGGTGAGTAAGCAGCACACTACCCAAAGAACGTTGATCTGTCAGTAATGAGTAAGACAATTTGAACTGACAAGAGGCAAAGGACAACTAGATATTTAGAGTTTCATGTGAATTTATAATTACTAGATGTTAATGCCCAGAAGCTAAAAAAAAAAAAAAAAAAGACAACTATGAGGGGAGAGAAAAGATATTTCCAAGGTAAAACTGTCAAGAAATAGCAATTGTTTATAACTTCCATGGCAAAAGTGCATGAACCTCATGAAAGTGATACACTTGCATAGTTCTGGTTTATTATGAGCAGTTGTTAACATAAATTTACTCTTGTAGTTTAGTGGCAATGTTGTGTTGGACGGACACTCTATGACCCTGTGGACTGTAGCCCACAAGGCTCCTCTCTTCATGGGAATTTCCAAGCAAGAATACCGGAGTGGGTTTCCATTTCCCTCTCCAGGGGATCTTCACCACCCAAGGACTGAACCCACGTCCCCTGCATCGGCAGTTGTACTCTTTACCGTTGAATCGCCAGGGAAGCCCCTGTTACATGAACAGTATAGCACTAATGGTTAAAAGAAAAAAAATGTATTGGGGTATTTTTATAAAAATTGTTGGTATTGAACAGGATAATCTGAATCTCATTGATGAGTCTTATCTTCAGATTCTGTATTAACTCTGCCTTTGGTCTTTTAGCTTGGTCAACACAAGTTTGAGATATTGTTATTATGTTCATTAAATCAAATGAAATAAAAGTGAAAATTGCATTGGAGAGGTCTAGGGGAAAGTAATACAGTCTCACAGGAAAAGTAGAAGTTTAATGTGTAGAAGGAAATTATTGGGAAGGCCCTACACTTACCCACAACTACCTGGGGGCAATAGATTACTTTGAGTAAAATCACAGTTCCTGGGGCCAGGTATTCTAGCCTCTGTCTTTATTAAGTTTGGGACTATGGGGACATTTACTCAAAGTAAACAAGCTTCAATTTATTCATCTTTCAAATGGAAATAATACTAGTACTTGCCTTGAGAGATATCATAAATATTGAAGAAAATTATTTTATATTATCTCAATAATAATATGTTATTACATTATGATGATCATCATAGTTATTCTTGTTATGTGTATTTTTATATTACACTGGAGCTTCTTTAATTATCAAGAGTCTCTGACATTATTCTTGATATTTCTCCATAGATAATCAATATAACAGAAATTCCAAAGAATTAGGCTTGCGGGAATTTGGGAAATACATTGTATGGGAAAATGATTCTGAATTTCCAAAAATTTAAACAATAAAACTGAAGCATTGCATATCTCAGCAAAGCAAACATTTATTTCTGATATGACACCAACAGTGAGTCTATTCATGTATATTTTCCAAGGTTCAGAATATTCTTCAGGGCCAATTTGACATCCTTATTTCGCAAACTGTAGATCAATGGATTCAGCATGGGTACAATGCAAGTATAAAACACAGAGGACACTTTCCCTTGGTCCATGGGGCTCACAGATGATGGCTGCAGGTACATGAATGCTGCAGACCCATAGAAAACAGCAACAGCCAAGATGTGGGAACTGCAAGTGCTGAAGGCTTTGGACCTGCCCTCAGTGGAGCGGATGTGGAAGATTTTATAGAGAATGAAGATATAGGAAATAAGAATAGTCAAGGCAGGAATCAGGACGTTGAAAGAACTGCAGACTAGAGCCAATAACTCATTGAAATAGATGCTAGAACAGGATAGCTCCATGAGTGGAAAAACATCACAGAAGTAATGGTTAATCACATTGGCTTTGCAGAAATAGAGTCTCAACATAAGGCAAGTATGGAATGTCGATTGAATGATGCACAAGATATAACCTGCTGCTGTGAGCCGGAAGCACCTATAATAAGACATGATGGCATTATAAAGCAAGGGGTTACAGATGGCAACGAAGCGGTCATATGCCATTTCAGCCAACATATAACATTCTGAAATAATAAAAACAAGAAAGAAATATAGCTGAGTCATGCATTCAGGATAGGAGATGATGTTTTTCTCTGTCACAAAGTTCATCAGCATTTTGGGGGTAATGACAGTGGACTGACAGAGATCAATAAGGGACAAGTTGCTGAGGAAATAGTACATGGGGGTGTGCAGGTGAGAACTGAGCCCAACCAGTGTGATCATGCCCAGATTCCCCACCACCGTGACCACATAGATTCCTAGGAAGAGGAGGAAAAGGGGCAGCTGGAGTTGTGGCTGTTCTGTGAGCCCAGTGAGGATGAACTTAGTCACTGAGGAGTGATTTCCAGGGTCCATTTTCTTCTTAGCAGGTTCTAAGTTAAAAACAACAACAACAACAAAACAGAAAATGCGTATATATCTGTGTGTGTGTGTGTGTGTGTGTGTGGAGAGAGAGAGAGAGAGAGAGAGAGAGAGAGAGGAGAGAAAGAGAGAGGTTTATGCATGTGTGTATGTTCGTATGTGTGTGCGAGAGGCAGAGAGTAATTCTTCAGAGATCATTCTTTATCTTTCAGCAGAGGACATACATAATGTAGGGAATTCTCCAGTATCTCCTGCTACTCTAGGACAAGCAATTAATCTCGTTGAACTAGAATAGAAATTATAAACATCAAGAACTTTACAATGAAGAAATTTCATAAAGTTTAAGAGAAACAACAATTTATGGATTTTTAAAGTGAGTCAACACAAACATTTCTAGTATTATTTCTGAGTACTGTTCCTTCCTCCTAGTTTCTATGTTTATATATTAATTTCATGCTTGTTGAATGGCATAGTATTTTTATTTCATTTATAATAAGTAATAGTTGTATATGCTATCTATAATTAATACAGATAAGATTCATAAGTCTGTGCAAAGTAGTTATATTAGTTTGGACTGTCTTCTTTAATAACATCTCAACTGAAAATATCTGAAATGTGATGACCAGTATCATTTCACCTGAGATCTGATGCTTTAAATGTCCCAGCTTCCTTCTCCCTGGACTTTGACTCCAGAGGACAGAAATGCAACTGCTTGACAGATATCATGCTTATATCTCGAAAGGTTTTTCCACCCCAGGAACCATTCTTCTTATTCTTATTTGGATAATCTTAGGGGTGAGAGTATAATGGCCTAAATACAAGTCATGTACTCTAACACTGTAACCAGGACATCGGTGTACCAAGATTGATCTATACAATTTGGACTTCATGATTTAAATGGTGGAGGTGAGAAAATGATTCTATTCTCTAAATCATAAAATGCCTTTGAACACAAACACTAGGTGTTTGATATGCCAACCTTTTTAAAATATAATCATGAATTTTGCATGTGCTAGCAAAGAATTCAAAGATGGGAGAGATGTGGATTCATAAAGTACATGCAAAATAAAATAAGTGATGTTAATGCCAATTCAATACTAGTCAACAGGGTGATGTCTTTTTAAAAGACCAATGTATCTTTAGTCAAGATTTGCAAAGGAAATGAGTAGGTTCTAGAAAATAGAAATTTATATTCTTAACACGCAATATTTGGCTATTGTGTTCAGTCTGAAGTAAAATACTGTGTGTGATATAGTTAAAGCTGCACAGTTTCAAATATCATCTAGAAATCAGTTATTTTAAGATGGCTAAAACAACTAAGGATTTTTTTTTCTAGCAAGGAAAAAATTCATGTGGCACAGGAAAGTTATCTCAATGTTCATCACATGGCAGTGGGAGGTACTGAACTTATTGTATACGTTCAAGAGACTGGATAAAATTAACTGCTTCAAACCATGGGAAGAAATATTTGGTTTCACAGCAGAGACAAACATCCCTATCACCAGACACACTCGAGCTGACAGTCATAAAAATTGGAGCACAGCCTGAATAACCACGTGCATATAGATATTCTTTAAGGACACATCTAATGGGTAGTTGGATTAGATGTACTTCTATTATCTTCATTCTGATGGATCCCGATTATGGTAGACAGTAGAGGATTGAAGCCTCAGCTCGACCCCATTCTTCTTGTGTGATATTGAGATAATATGTCTACTTTCCAACTCTCTGAAAAACAGAAACACTAAAATCTTCCTCCTGTGTAAATTCACAGTACTGACTCCTATGAGATGTTTAGCACAGTCCCATACCCTTGGAAAGACCCTGATACTGTCATTGTTATTTTAATTTCATTATATTGAGATGCTTTCCATTTTTTCTTTTGTTTTAGTATCATTTTCATTCCTACAATGATGGCTGGGATTTTTGTTTTTGTTTTTCCTTAAGACATTTTCTTGTTCCTCCTTTCTACCTAAATATATAAAATGATACTGAAATTTGAAATTTTTACTCAATATTAACTCCTAAATATTAATATTTTCCGAGGTCTCCAGAAAAAGTTTGAACAAATTTCTGTCATTCGATGATTTACATCACCTAACAACAAAATCTTTTTTTTTAATTTTAAAAAAATTATTTTATCGAAGGACAGTTGATTAACAATGTTGTGTTAATTTCTGCTGTAGCAAAGTGACTCAGTTATACATATATATACATTGTTTTTCATATTCCTTTTCATTATGGTTTATCATAAGATATTGACTACAATTCCTTGTGCATCCCATCAGGTATCACATGATTTAACTTCACACAAAACAGCATTTGGTAGAATCTCTTTTTTGACTCATTATATATCTATTTTCTCACACATTCCCAGTGTATCTGATCAAATTTATTCAATAGTTAGGGTCCTTAAGTTAAAGGATTTAATAATGGAAACCCCAGGTAATAAGACCATTTTCTATGTGCTGAGGAATACCTTTCTCATGTTTACATTTAGCACATGCTTAATTCTGCATCAATTATTATGAGCTACTTATTGGCTTTTCTTCTATACTAGACCGTAAACCCAATACAGTGCTTGGCACAATGCCTTATATACAAGTATCAATAAATAAGATTTTTTTAATAAAATTATTGAAAGGATTGCAGTAATAAGTTAACATAGACCCCAACACAAGTGAATAAAGCTCTCACACTGCCTGAGTGGAGATGAGTAAACAAAGAAATACCGGGCATAACTTTCTCCAGCAGGGACAGAGAGATGATAAGGGGAACCTTCACTCCTCAGGGAGTGTGAATATTAGCGTGAGGACAAATAGAGACAGAAAATTAGCTACTTGCATCTATTAGTGCACTGTGAGGGAGCTAGAATAGAAGATCTAACTTTTTAAAGTCCAGGACTGGGATTCAAATACATCCCTCTTGCTCCCCAGCACACCAGTGCTGTGTACTCTTCTTCTCTATTTCTCTGAAGGGAAAAATGGTTCTGGTGATGCAGGTGGATAGTTCTGAGTACTAACCTTGCAGGACTTCTTGTTGTAGCGTCATAACCTAGAAGATACTGTTGTAATAATTTTGAGTCAATGGTCCTGACTTCTGTTGAAGTCAATGGCCCTCTGCAAAGGTTGGTTGATATGAATGGTGATTTATACTTTGAGTATAGATGCTAAGAGTCAGATGAGGAACAGATAATGCTAATGATCTCCCATTAGGATCATATCCCACAAGTATCAGTTCTTGGGATAAGATACAATTAACAATTCCCTTTTCTTCCTTTGACTCTCAAGTGTTTAATAGTGTCATATCATTGTAATTTATCATTTTTTGGTTAGACTATAGGTTGGAAGCAAGGCTGTGATAGATCTTATTAGAACTCTGGTGAACTTCATGTCAAGCTACATAAAAATTCAAAATTTTAGGAAATATTTAAGACCTGCATTAAAGGAACATTCTAAAATGATGTCACACAAGGGATAAAGAAAAAAAAAGAAAAAGAAAAAAAAAAACCTCTGTGTGCAATAGTTGAATGACTTTTTTCTCATTGACCTCTATTTAACTATATTTAGATACCATGATGTATTTATAAAACAGCAGTATTTGAAATATTTTAACATGCAGGCTGCAGGAAAGTTTCAACTGGTTACTTTCATTGCCCATGATAAATTCTTAACAAGTAGAATAAGTTAATGACTTTATCTAACTCTATAAATAAAAGAAATATTGAGGAATAATATAGAGATCTGTCACTTAATGTTAAAAAAATTGCTTAAAATATAGAGTAATGTTCTGGTTCAAGGTGGCAGTCTAGGAAGATCCACAACTCTGACTGCAACAGTATAACTCATAATTTTTTATCTTTAAACTAAATTTATTGAACTATAATTTACATGGATAAAATTCTACATACTAAGAACTTTATCAATGTCAATATAGGTGAATTTTTTTCTTGTCTAGTTTTGGGAAACGACAGTATTTTAGACTGGAGTGTCCAAGTTCCAGGTGTCACTGTATCTCCAGATTTGCTGTGTTGACCCATCAGATAACAAATACACATATTATTTTTTAACACATGTATGTTGTATGCTTGATAACCAAGAGTTTTCTTCAAGGATTTGGGGGTTTTTACTTTATTTAATGAAATCAGGTTTTCACAAGTTATCTTACCTGCACTCGGGTTTGATATAGAAGTTACTCAAGTTCATGCTCTATAAATTTGTATAGAAATAATTTAGGATGTCATCAGTTTTATTGAAGATTTTTTAAGAACTCTTCAAACATGAATTTAATTGATTTTGACTTTTAACAAGTCATATGTAGATAATTGGAGAAAGTAATGAAAAAGACAGCATGAAATATATATGGCTTCCCATAAATATTTTTTAAAACAAAAGAAAATTGTCAAGGAGTTTCTAGTGGCAGGAACTATCTTATGTCTTGCATGTATGGCAATGAAATACATGTTTGGGGGTAATCATGAACATTACAGTACATTTTGGACAATAAGCAGGCAAGTACACACCCAAAACAATAAATGGCATAGTAGGAGGCATACAGGTTTGAGCAATGTTATAAAGCATGAAGAAGATCTTAACTTAGATTATAAGTAAGAGAACCATATATCCATACAATATAATAAACAAAGACTAGACTGAGTGACTTTACTTTGACTTTTCACTTTTATGCATTGGAGAAGGAAATGGCAACACATTCCAATATTCTTACCTAGAGAATCCCAGGGATGGGGGAGCCTGGTGGGCTGCAGTCTATGGGGTCGCACAGAGTAGGACACGGCTGAAGCAACTTAGCAGCAACAGCTCTAAAATATCATGTTCATGTTATGTCTGATCACAAAAATATTCTTCTGTCAAGTATTTTCATCAGGAAAACATTGACATTTTTATTCTTGAGGCTATTGATCAGGGGATTCAGCATGGGCAAAACAATAGTATAAAACACAGAGGACATTTTCCCTTGGTCCATGGAGCTCACAGGTGATGGTTTCAGGCTCATGAATGCTGCATATCCATAGAAAACAGGAACATCTGAGATGTGGGAGCTGCATGTGCTCAAGTCTTTGGATCTGCCCTCCGTGGAATGAATGTGGTTGCTGTTGGGAATGATGAATTTGTAGGAGCTGAAGATGATCAGGATGGAGACAAAGATATTAAGTGCACCAAAACATAGAACCAGTAATTCACTGAGATAGGTGCTAGAGCAGGAGAGCTTGAGGAGGGGCAGAAGATCATAGTAACAATGGTTCAGTGCAGTTCAATTCCGTTCAGTTGCTCAGTCATGTCCAACTCTTTGTGACCCCATGGATGGGGGCATGCCAGTTTTCCCTGTCCAAAACCAACTCCAGCATCTTCCTCAAAATCATGTCTGTTGACTCAGTGATGCCATTCAAAAATCTCATACTCTGTCATCCCCTTCTCCTTCTGACCTCAATCTTTACCAGCATCAGGGTCTTTTCCAATGAGTCACTTCTTCACATCAGGTGGCCCAAGTATTGGAGTTTCAGTTTCAGAAATAGTCCTTCCAATAAATATTCAGGTCTGATTTCCTTTAGAATGGACTGGTGGGATCTCCTTGCAGTCCAAGGGACTCTCAAGAGTCTTCCAACACCACAGTTCAAAAGCATCAATTCTTTGGCCCTCAGCTTTCTTTTAGTCCAACTATCACACTCATGAAAAACAATAGCTTTGACTAGACAGACATTTGTTGGCAAAGTAATGTCTCTGCTTTTTAGTATGCTGTCTACTTTGGTCACAGCTTTTCTTCCACAGAGCAGGAGACTTTTAATTTCATGGCTGCAGTCACCATCTGCAGTGACTTTCGAGCCCCCCAAAGTAAAGTCTGTCACTGTTTCCCCATCTATTTGCCATGAAGTGATGGGACCAGAGGCCATGATCTTAGTTTTCTGAATGTTGAGCTTTAAGCCAACCTTTTCACTCTCCTCTTTTACTTTCATCAAGAGGCTCTTTAGTTCTTCGCTTTCTGCCATAAGGGTGGTATCATGTGCATATCTGAGGTTATTGATATTTCCCCCTGCAAACTTGTTTCTAACTTGTGCTTCATCCAGCCCAGCATTTCTCATGATGTACTCTGCATATAAGTTAAATAAGCAGGCTAACAATATACAGCCTTGATGTACTCCTTCTCCTATTTGGAACCAGTCAGTTGTTCCATGTCCAGTTCTAACTGTTGCTTCCTGACCTGCATACAAGTTTCTCAAGAGGTAGGTCAGGTTGTCTGGTATTTCCATCTTTCAGAATTTTCCACAGTTTGTTGTGATCCACACAGTCAAAGACTTTTCCATAGTCAGTAAAGCAGAAATATATGTTTTTCTGGAACTCCCTTGCTTTTTCAATAATCCAAGAGATCTTTATCAGTTTGATCTCCAGTTCCTCTGACTTTTCTAAATCCAACTTGAACATCTGGAAGTTCATGTTTGATGTACTGTTGAAGCTTGGCTTGGAGAATTTTGAGCATTACTTTACTAGCATGTTAGACAAGTCCAATTGTGTGGTTGTTAGAGCATTCTTTGGCATGTGTGATATTATTAACATTCAAAACTATGTCACTTCCTTATTTTTTTTTTTTAATTAACAGCTGCCTTCACCAAAAAAAAAAAAAAAAAAAAATTGACATCTTACAGCAATCCACACCTGATTCATGGACTTTCTATCTACTTTTCTAGTCTGGTACAATGATCATTTCATGTGAAGTATGACCTGTTTTTTTCTGGATCTACATAGACTTTTCTTGTCTAGTGAGACCATTTCCTGTCACTTACCTATGTTTTGTTTAGGAGCCTAAGCCCTAGTAATTCAAGGATTTTCCACCAGAACTATTATTTGTCTTCTGTTAATCCATTTGTGCTAGTTGGGAAACGCACTGGACTAGGAATCTTGCCTGTGACAGGAATTGTGATTGTAACCATCTCCCCTCCTTTATACCACGGGCTTCCCAGGTGGCTCTAGGGGTAAAGCATCCCCCTGCCAATGCAGGAGATAGAGATGTGGGTTTGGAAAGATCCTCTGAAGTAGAGAATGGCACCCCACCACACTATTCTCACCTGAAAAATTCCATCAGAAGAGGAGCCTGGTGGGCTACAGTCCATCAGGCTGCAAAGAGTTGGACACGACTGAGCAAATAAGACTGATGAAAATTAAGTCAAATGATAAATATGAGTGTTCTTTGAAAATGATTATCTGATACTGAATTAATGTTTAATGAAATACAAGAAGGTAAAGTTATATTATGGGGTTTCCTGGTGGCTCAGCAGTAAAGAATCCACTTGCAAATGCAGGAGTCATGCATCTTTCACTGCTTTGGGATGATCTGTTGGGAAGATCCTTGGAGAAGGCAATAGAAACCTACTCCAGTATTCTTACTTGGGAAATCCCACAGACAGAAAAGCCTGGGAGGTTACAATCCATGGGGTTGGAAATTGTTGGACAGAACTTAGTGAGTAAAAAACAGCAAAGTTATATTATATATTTGTCCAATATTTGGATAGACTATAAGTATACACTGCAACTTGTTATATCAGATGAATAGACAGCACACTATTTAAAGGACATTGATATGGCAATAAGGAATAGGATGATTTGAATTAGGAGAAGACAAGACAACTGAGCATTTAAAAATAATATGAGAATTTATAATTATAAGATGTTTAAGACCCACAATCAAAAAGCAATAGTTGGTTCAGGATGGGGAACATGTGTATACCTGTGGTGGATTCATGTTGATGTATGGCAAAACCAATACAATAGTGTAAAGTAATTAACCTCCAATTAAATAAACAAATTTATATTTAAAAAAAAAGAAAGAAAAGTTTAAAACAAGCAAAAAAGCAATAGTATGAGGAAAAAGAAGAGATGTTTTAAAGAGAATGTAACATGAAATGGCAACTCTATAAATTATGGCTCAAAAGAGCATTAACATGTATCAAGGCTGTATATCATCACCTTGCTTATTTAACTTATGTGCAGAGTACATCATGCAAAATGCTAGGTTGGATGAAGCACAAGCTGGAATCAAGATTGCCAGAAGAAATATCAATAACTGAAGAAATGCAGATGACATCACCTTTATGGCAGAAAGTGAAGAAAGTAAAGCTGTTTTAAAACTCAACATTCAAAACACTAAGACCATGGCATCTGGCCCCATCACTTCATGGAAGATAGATAGGGAAACAATGGAAACAAACAAACTTTATTTTCTTGGGCTCCAAAATCACTGAAGATGGTGACTGCCACCATGAAATTAAAATACGCTTGCTCCTTGGAAGAAACGCTATGACCAACCTAGAAAGTATATTAAAAAGTAGAGAAGATATTACTTTGCCAACATTATCAAACTATGTTTTTTTCAGTAGTCATGTATGGATGTGAGAGTTGGAGTATAAAGAAAGCTGAGCACTGAAGAATGGAAGCCTTTGAACTGTGGTGTTGAAGACTCTTGAGAGTCTCTTGGACTGCAATGGGATCAAACCAGTCAATCCTAAAGAAAATCAATGTTGGATATTCATTGGAAGGAATGATGCTGAAGCTGAAGCACCAATACTTTGGACACCTGATGCAAAGAATTGACTCCTTGGAATAGACTCTGATGCTGGATAAGATTAAAGGCAGGAGGAGAAAGGGACAACAGAGGATGAGACAGTTGGATGGCATCACTGACTCAATGGATATGAGTTTGTGCAAGCTCCAGGAGTTGGTGATGGACAGGGAAGCCTGGTATGCTGCAGTCCATGGAGTTGCAAAGAGCTGGACACAACTGAGGGACTGAACTGAACATGGATAGACAATTCAATAAAGTATGGAACAGAAGAGCATTAACAACATGAAAGTGATATAAGTCAGCAGGATTTATTTCTTTTATGAACAGCTGTTTCATAAATAGTTATAGTGTTATCAGTATAAAGATAAGACAATATTTTATAAATATTTACATTTCAATTATAATTTGAATCTTTTTAATAACTGCCTACTGTGAAACTTTGCAATAAATCTCCATCCTTGCAATTTTTGCTTTGACCAATACTGTTTGAAAGATTTTGATTATTTTCATTTTATCAAAAGAAATAAAAGTGAAAATAGCATAGGAGATATCTAGGGAAAAGAAACACAGTCTTATAGGAAAGTGATGATGCTTGACATATAGAAGGGAATTCTCAGGGAGACATAAGACCTATTCACAATCTTCTTGTGCAAAAGTATCACTTATTATGTTTTCTCTATCATTTATTATGTTTGGGTCCATGGCAAATACACAAATGAAATAACCTTCCATTTCTTCTTTTCAAAGGAAAATAATACTAGAATTTGTCCTGAACGAATATAATAAATAAAGATATCCATTTAAAGTACTGGACATAGTGCTTAATGTTTCATAAATCTTGATAATATGCATAACTGTGATTTTCACCATAATCATCATAAGCACTGTTGTTCTTCTTAGATATATTATTATTAAAAATAAAAGTAAGCTCCTTTAATATTAAAATTTTTAAAAATTCTATTATTCTATTTTTTCTTATATAATCATTGTAATGTGTGTTCAAAGAAGTATCCAGGAGAATTTTGGAGATGAGGTATATAGAGAAGTATCAATAAATTTCCAAAAATTTGAACAATATATCTAACACACTGCATAGCTCAGCAAACCAAATGACTTTAATGACATCATGCTATTGATTCTATTTATATACATTTTCCTCTTTCCAGAATTTTCTTCAGGACAAATTTGACATCCTTATTCCACAGACTGTAAATCAGAAGATTTAGCATGGGAACAATGCATGTATAAAACACAGAGGACACTTTTCCTTGATCCATGGAGCTCACAGATGATGGCTTCAGGTATATGAATGACACAGATCCAAAGAAAACAGCAATAACTAAGATGTGAGAGCTGCAGGTGCTGAAGGCTTTGGACCTGCCCTCAGGGGATTGATTTGGAGGATGCTGGAGAGGATGAAGAGGTAGCATGTAAGGATGGTTAAGTCAGGACTCAGGATGTTAAATGCACTCAAGACTAGAACCAATAAATCATTGACATAGATGTTAGAACAGGATAGCTCCAAGAGTGGAAAGAGATAACAGAAATAATGGTTAACCACATTGTTCTCACAGAAAAGGAGTCTCAACATAAATTCTGTATGGATCGTGGATCCAATGATGGCCAAAATATAAACTCCCACTGTGAAGCAGAGGCAGATGTGATAAGACATGGTAATATTTTAAAGCAAAGGATTGTGGGTGGCAACATAGCAGTGATATGCTATTGCAGCCAACATGTGACACTCTGCAATAGCAAAAGTGCAGAAGAAGTAGAGCTGACTAATGCTTTCAGAGTAAGAAATGAAGTTCTGCTTTGTCATAAAGTTCACCAGCATTTGGGGAGAAATGACAGTGGGCTGACACGAGTCAATAAAGGACAAATTGCTGAGGAAATAGTACATGGTAGTGTACAGGTGAGAACTGGGCCCTATCAATGTAACCATGTCCAGGTTCTCCACCACCATGACCACATAGATTCCTAGGAAGAGGAGGAAAAGTGACAGCTGGAGTTGTGGCTGTTCTGTGACCTCAGAGAGGATGAACTCAGTCACTGAAGAGTGACTTCTAGCGTCCATTATCCTGTCCGAGGTTCTAAGTATAAAAAGAGTAGATGAGTGTACTTTTGTGTTCCTCTGTGTGTGTATGTACATGTTTATGTGTGAGGAAGAGTAATTCTCGGGAGATCATTAATTTATCCCTCATCAGAAGACGTTCATAATGTGGGGACCTCTTGAAAAACAATTATTCTGGTTGCACCAGAATACCAATTATAAACTTCAAGAAAATTATAATTAAAATATCAAATAACATTTTAAAAGAAGATACCAATTCTGGATTTTTAAAGTCATTCATAGCAACTGTAACTACTCTTATTTCTGAGGACTTTTTCTTTCCCGTTCATACCCTATGTGCCTATATTAATATAATGCATGTCAAATGGCCAGTATTTTCACTTCACTCAGAATAAATGATAGTAGGGTATACTTTCTGTAAGTTGTAAACAAAAGTTACATAAGGCTGTGAAAAGTAGTCGTATTAGTCTGAGATATTTATTACAGAAAATCCACTCAGAATTTCAGAAAAGCGAAAGTAAAAGTCAGTCATGTCCAACTCATTGTGACCCATGGACGATACAGGCCATGGAGCTCTTCAGGGTAGAATACTGGAGTGGGCGGACTGTCCCTTCTCCAGGGGATCTTCCCAATCCAGGGATCGAACCCAGGTCTCCTGCATCATGGGCAGATTCTTTACCAACTGAGCTATCAGGGAAGCCCTAGTATTTCAGAAAGACTGGGCAACTATCTGCTTTATTCCACCTGAGATCTGCTGCTTTAGTGGTCACCTTCTTGCAGCCTGGATCATGACCCAGGAGTTTAGAAACACAACTGCTTAGGAAGCATCATATTTATATATCAACAGATTTTCCAAGTCCCAAGAAACCCTGCTCCTATTTCTAACTTGAATACTCTAAGGCAACATAATGGAATGGCATATATTTAAGTCATATTTTCCACCCCTCTGACCCTGGGAACAGTGCACTAAGAATGGTTTAGGCAATTTGAGCTTCATAGTTGAAGTACTGGAAGTCAAATAATTATTCATATTTCCAAAATATAATAATGGTTTTTGAAGACAAACACTAAGGGTCATTTATGATGTGCTTTTAAAATAGTCATGCATTTTGAATATGTTCTCCATAGAATTCAAAGATGGTTGGGATATGAATTAGTAGAGCACATGAAAAATACAAGTAGAAATTTTAATTAATATTAGCCAGCAGTTACATTAACTAGTTAGTGTATTTAAAAAAAAAAAGTGTGTTTTTAGTTTAAATGTATGAAGATTAGTAGGTTGCAGAAAGTGAACTCACGTTCCTATTTAATGCTCAAGCAATAGCTGGATTAGTGTGCTCAATTTGAGGTACAATACTTTATGTGATAGAGAAATACTGGACAACTTCAGAAAAAAATGATCTAGAAATATGGTCATTCTAGAATGGCTGAAATAACTGAAGATATTTTTAGCAGAGTAAAACTGCACGTGGCACATGACAGTCATTGCACTGTTAAACATATGGACTTATTTTAGAGGTATATCTTTTATGTCTTAAGAGATTAAAATAAAACTAACTTCTTGAAACAGTAGGGAGAAATATTTGGTTTCACAGCAAAGGTTTAATGTTCCAATCACCAGAAACACCATGATCTTATAGACAAAATATTGTGGTTCCCTTGAATGGTCAATTGCTTAGCAAATATTGCTTAAAGATACAATCACCTGGTTGTGTTCAATTACCTTTAACATTTTTTCCAGTTCCCAAATTTCATGATTTCCTAATTCTTAATGGTTATGATACTAAGTTAGACAGTAGTGAATTGAAATTTTAATTCAACCTTTTACTTGTTGGGCTTCCCTGGTGGCTAATAGGTTAAAAACTTCTGTTTCAAATGCGGGAGACCTGGGTTGGGAAGATCCCCTGGAGAAGGAAATGGCAACCCACTCTAGTATTCTTGCCTGGAGAATTCCATGGACGGAGGAGCCTGGTAGACCCCAGCCTATGGTGTCGCAAAGAGTCAACAGGACTGAGCAACTTCACTTTCACTTTCTTACTTGCTGTGTGACCTGGGGATAATCCCTTCTACTCTCCAGCTCTCTGAGAAACAAAACTTAAATATCTGCTTTGTTTGAAAACTAAATTAAATGCTGCCCTGCCTACTTGTTTCCTAGCACAGTTCCTGGTTCTTGGTAATAGGGAAAACAAGATGGCAGAGGAGTAGGTGGACATGGAGTATATCTCTCTCCACGGATACATCAGTAATATGACATCAGACAGAGTGCATGCAGAACACCAGCTGAGAGCAGACAGCGCTTTACCTGACCAGTGTAGAACCGTGCAAAACTCGGTAGGATGAAGGAACCAGGAAGAAAAACAGGAGTGTTAGTAGGACTGGACCTGCCCTCTGCAGGTGGGGGAACTGAAGCAGGTGTCTGATGCCCACATTGGGGCAACTGTCTGAGTCAGAGGAGAAACATTTTAGGCTGAGACTGAAACAGCTGATCTGTGGGAGCCTAAATGGGATGAGAACCAGACAGTCCTTGCTGCAGTTATGCATACCCCAGATGGGGACGCAGGCCCCCTAGAAGGTGAAGAAGCTGGGAGCTGGAGTTTAGGGACTGGAGAGATATCCCAGGGCAAAGGCTGCTGTTGACTGTGGAGAAATGGATCGAAGGGATATGATGGAGGATATTGTGTTGGGAAATGCCTGTGGAGGAAAGCCAAGCAGCCATGGAAGCAAGGCCATGCTGCTGAGTCACGTGTAGAGGGTGAAGCCATCACCGTAGCCTCTCTATCCCCACAGGCCAGCATCCACAGGTGAAAAATAGAGAGGCTGACTCATTACACCCCAGAGGCACTGAACTACAAGAATAGGACTCCACCCAGGGTGCTTCTTTAAGTGCCTGACAGGCTGAACAACAGAGAAGGACCTAGGAAACGGAGCCCTCTAAGTGCTACAGAGAAAGACTGGCCAAAGAGGCCTTCTGATCGCCAGCTACCAGAGGCTTTCAAGAATACTCTCATAGGGCCATAACTCCTGAGTCAGCGACTGTCCGTGTCCGTGCATACTTGGCATCACTACGGTCCCTGCAACCCAAGCAGCTGTGCCACCTTCATGTCCAAGCCTCACTGGGGCAGAGTTGTCACAGGCAAAAAAAGTCTTTCGTCTATGCATAGAGGTCACATCAGTCATGCCCAACTCTCTGCAATCCTGAAGACTGTGGCCTGCTAGGCTTTTCTGTTGTGGGGGTGGGGGAGGTTCTCCAGGCAAGAATACTGGAGCTTATTGGCCAATATTGGTTGCCATGCCCTTCTAGACCACTATATTTCATGCTGCCCTAACCACCAACTCCTCTGAGTACTTGGTGCTGCTGGAACCCCTGGAGCCCAAGCAGCTGCACCACCTCCACACCTGAACCTCACTGGGTCAGACCCAACTTCTACAGGGCAGCCTTGGGAGCCATGCCCAGTGGACAACCTACGTGCAGAAGAGGAAATAAAGCCACAGTTGAAACCCAGGGGCAGTGTGGCTAAGGAAGAAGACCCAAAACCTTCCCATCAGCTGTACAAGGTGCAGATTAAATCCACATGTTCAACAAGGCAGACTCTGTGTCTATGGACTATATAAAAGGGCATTGAAGGCTCCTACAAAAGAAAACACATTAGTTTTGATAGTTGTGAACACTGGAGGCAACAATACACAGGAGTAGGACCAAATTAGACTCTGAGTTGCTCCCACAGCAGATCCAGAGACCAGCACACTGTTGAAGGACAACCTAGGAAGTTGAAGTGGACTGTGACTCCCAGCAAGAGAAAGGACTCTGACAGAAGCAACTCAAGGGAAACATTTATTATTCTTACGTTTTATACTTGTTTTTTTAGATTCTTTTGGATTTTTCTTTTTTCCTTTCCCCTCCTCCTTGTAATTGTCAATTTTATTGGCACTATGAAGTCTAATCAAGTTTTTGAGCTTTTTTTTTTTTCTTCTCAGCCACATATTTTATTGTTATTATAATTCTCTGCCTCTATGTTGGGCTTTTGCAATTCCGAAAGTTTTCTTTTTTTCTTTTTTCCTTTTCTCTATTTTTAACTTAATTTTAAAATTTTTTAAACATTATTTTTCTACATTTATTGCTTTGCTTTTCCTACTGTTCTTTTCCTCTTGCAGTTAATCTTTAATGTATATAAAGCTTTCTTATCTACTTCTATTTAACTTTGCATGTATATTATTTCTTTTCTTTCTTTCCTTTCCTCTCAGCATATTTGTTAGTTTTTCTTTCATGACTATATGCCCAACTTGGCACCTTGCTTTAGTTTTGTTTCCCAGTTTGTGCTTTAGTTAGATTTGCTCTTAACTGGTAGATATAATTTTTAAATTACCTTTGTTCACCATGTCAATCTACTGTACTTTAGTTTGCCTGTTTTCATTTTGCTTATGGGTGTATATTACATTAATTTATTGTTTGCCTGACTTTGTAACTGCCATTTGTCTGGGATTGATCTTTGGTTTCTCACTTTGGGGTATTTGTTTTAATCTCACATAACACTCCAGTATTCTTGCCTGGAAAATCCCAGGGATGGAGGAGCCTGGTGGGCTGCCATCTATGGGGTGACACAGAGTTGGTCCCAACTGAAGTGACTTAGCAGCAGCAGCAATGCCATAACAAAGCACTTGTAGAATCTTCATTCCTGACTGGAGATAAAGCCCTGAGCATTTGGAGTGGGAGCACTGACTCCAAGACCCTAAGAACCCAAAGAACTAATGCTAGGAAGTATCAAATAGTGAGAACTCACACTAAGGAAACCTCTAGATCGAACCTGGGTCTCCCACATTGGAGGCAGACGCTTTAACCTCTGAGCCACCAGGGAAGCAGAATACAAGACCTAGCATCACCAAACCACCAGTAGCACCCAGTGCAGGACTCCTCATTTAAACAAACAAACAAACAAACAAAAACAACAATCAACAGACAGGATTATCACCTCACTCAGCCTTGCCTATCAGAGGAAAAAACAAAACAAACAAAAAGAAAACTCAGCACAAATCTCACCCTATAGGAAGCTTACATAAACCACTGGAAGGTGGTTATTTAGGAGGGCAGAAACCAAAAGGAAGAATGAACTCAAACTTGAAGCCTGGGAAAAGGAGACCTAAAATGCAATAAGTTTTTTAAAAAGTAAATGAAAAGGCAGAGAAATACTACACAAATGAAGGAACAAACTAGACACAGAAGTTCAAATAAATGAAGAGTAAATAGGCAAACTACCTGAAAAAGAATTCAGAATAATGATACTAAAGATGATCAAAAACCTTGAAAACAGAATGGAGAAAATACAAGAATCAATTAACAAAGATGTAGAAGAATTAAAGAATAAATATACAGAGACAAGCAACACAGCTACTGGTTAAAAATACTTTCAAAGGAATCAATAGCAGAATATCTGAAGCAGGAGAACGAATCAGTGCGCTGGAAAATAAAATAGTGGCAATAACTTCCAAAGAGCAGAATACTGTAAAAAGAATGAAAAGAACTTAGGATAACCTCAGAGACCTCTGGGACAATATCAGACACAGCAATATTGGAATTATAGGGGTCCAAAAAGAAGAAGAGAAAAAGAAAGGGTATGAGAAAACTTTTGAAGAGATTATAAGTTGAAAATTTTCCCAGGATGGAAAAGGAAATAGTCAATCTATTCAAGAGGCACAAAGAGTCCCATACAGGATAAATCCAGGAGAAATACACCAAGATACATACTAATACAACTACTGCTAATAAAACTACCAAAAACTAAACACAAAGAAAGAATATTAAAAGGTACGAGGGAAAAGCAACAAGTAACATACAAAGGAAACCCCATATGTTTAACAGCTAATATTTCTGTAGAAACTCTTCAGGCCAGAAGGGAATGTCAAGATATATTTAAAGTACTGAAAGGGAAAAAGCTACAACCAAGATTACTCTACTTGGCAAAGATCTCATTCAAAACTGATGGAGAAATCAAAAGCTTTTCAGACAAACAAAAGTTAAGAGAATTCAGTACTACCAAGCCAGGTTTACAACACATGTTAAAGGAACTTAAATAGTCAAGAAATACAAGAGAAGAAAAAGATCTACAAAATCAACCCCAAATAATTAAGAAAATGACAATAGGAATATATATGTATCAACAATTACTTTAAATGTAAATGGATTAAACACTCCAACCAAAAGACACAGACTGGTTGAATGGATACAATAACAAGACCAAAACATATGCTGTCTACAGGCAACCAACCATAGACCAAAAGACAAATATAGATTGAAAGTAAGAGGATGGAAAAATATGTTCCATGCAAATGGGAAGCAAAAGAAAGCTGGAGTAGCAATCCTCATATCAGACAAAATAGACTTTAAAGTAAAGATTACAAGAGATAAGAAAGGACATTACATAATGATAAAATGACCAACTCAAGAGAAAAACATAGCAATTTTAAATATGCACCCAACATAGAAGCACCTCAATACATAAGACAAACACTAACAGAAATAAAAAGAATAATTGACAGTAACACAAAAATGGTAGGAGACTTTAACAGCCCACTCACACCAATGGACAGATCATCAAAACAGAAAATTAATTTGGAAACATGTCTTAAATGATACATTGATGAGGTGGATCTCATTGATATCTTCAGGATATTCCATCCAAATGCTGAAGAATACACCTTCTCAAAAGCACATGCAACATTCTCCAGGATAGGTCACATCTTGAGTGACAAATCAACCCTAAGTAAATTTAAGATAACTGAGATCATATCAAGCATCTTCTACAATCACAGCACTATGAGACTAGATATCAATAACAAGGGGGAAAAACTGTAAAAACACAAACACATGGAGATTAAACAATATGTTTCTAAATAACCAATAGGTTACTAAAGTAATCAAAAGGAAATCAAAAAATTTCTAGAAACAAATGACAATAAAAACACTACAAATCAAAATCTATGCAGTAAAACAGTTCTAAGAGGGGAGTTTATAGCAATACAATCCTACCTCAAGAAACAAGAAAAACATTGAATAGACAATCTAATTTTACAGCTAAAACAATTGGAAAAAGAACAACAACAATAAAAACCCAAAATTAGTAGAAGGAAAGTAATCATAAAATCAGAACAGAAATAAATAAAAAGAAATGAAAGAAACAATAGTAAAGCTTAATAAAACTATAATTTGGTTCTTTGAGAAGATAAAATTGACAAATATTTAACCAGACTCATCAAGAAAAAAAGAGAACAGTCAATTCAAGAAAATTGGAAGTGGAAAAGGAGAGGTTACAACAGACAATGCAGAAATAAAAATGATTATAAGAGACTATTATGAACAACTATATAGGAATAAAATGGATAATGGAAGAAATAGAAAAATTCTTAGAAAAATTAAATCTTCCAAGATTGAACCAGGAATAAATAGAAATTATGAGCAACCCAATTACAAGCACTGAAATTGAATCTGTGATCAAAAATCTCCCATAAAACAAAAGCCCAGGATCAGATGGCTTCACGGGACAATTCTACCAAACATTTAGAGAAGAGCTACTGCCTATACTTCTAAAACTCTTTCAAAAAATTGCAGAGGAAGGAACACTTCCAAACTCACTCTACGAGGTCACCATCACTCTGATACCAAAACCAGATAACCCCCACCAAATAAAAACAGAAAGCTACAGGCCAATATCACCGATGCACATAGATGCAAAATCCTCAACAAAATTTTCACAAACAGAATTCAGCAACACATCAAAAAGCTCATGCACCATGATTAAGCTGGGATGCAAAAATTCCTCAATATACTCAAATCAATCAATGTAATACCCCACATTAAAAAATTGAAAGATAACAAAAGATAATCTCAATAGATGCAGAAAAAAGCCTTTGACAAAATTCAGCACCCATTTATGATTAAAACTCTTCACAAAATGGTCAGAGAAGGAACATATCTCAAAATAGTAAATAAGCTGAAATTACTGAAATAAGCCTTTCAACAAACAGTATTCTCTGGTGAAAAAACTGAAAGCATTGCACCTAAGATCAGGAACAAGACAAGGGTGTCCACTTTCCCCACTGTTATTCATCATAGTTCTGGAAGTCATAGCTGCAGCAGTCAGAGAATAAATATTAATAAAAGGAATCCAGATCAGAAAAGAAGTAAAGCTCTCACTGTTTGCAGATATCATGATACTGAACATTGTAAACCCTAAAAGTAGTATTAAGAAATTAGTAGAACTAATCAGTGAATTTAGCAAAATTGCAGGATACAAAATCAATACACAGAAATCACCTGCGCATATATATATATATATATATATAAACAATGAAAAATCAGAAAGACAAATTAAGGAATCAATCCCATTCACCACTGCAACAAAAATAATTAAATATCTAGGAATAAACTTGCCTAATGTAATAAAAGAACTATACATCCTAAATTATAAGATACTGATGAAAGAAATCCAAGATGTCATAAACAGATGAAGAGTTAGTCCACATTTCTTGGTAGGAAGAATCAATATTGTGAAAATAACTACTACCAAATGCAACCTACAGATGCAATATGATACCTATCAAATTACCAAAGACATTTTTCACAGAATTAGAACAAAAAATTTCACAGTTCTTATGGGAACACAAAAGACCCTGGATAACAAAAGCAGTCTTGAGAAAGAACAAAGCTGGAGGAATCAACCTACCTGACTTCAGATTATATTAAAAGCTACAATCATCAAGACAGTATGGTACTGGCACAAAAACATAATGTAGACTAATGGAACAAGATAGAAAAAAAAATAATAATAATAAACTGGGGAAAAGACCTAAACAGAAATTTCTTCAAAGACATACAGATGGCTACCAAACACATGAAAAAATGCTCAACATCGCTCATTACTTGTGAAATACAAATCAAAAGTACAATGAGATATCACCTCACACCAGTCAGAATGGTCATCATCAAAAAGTCTACAAACAATAAGTGCTGGATAGGGTTTGGAGAAAAGGGAATGCTCTTGCACTGTTGGTGGGGATGTAATTTGATATAGCCACTATGGAAGATGGCATGGAGAGTCCCTAAAAACTAAGAATAAAACCATCATATGATTCAGCAATCCCACTCCTAGGCATATACCCTGAGGAAACCAAGATTGAAAAAGACACATATATCCCTTTGTTCATTGCAGCACTATTTACAATAGCTAGAACATGGAAGAAACCTAGATGTCCATCAACAGATGAATGGATAAAGAAGTTGTGGTATATATACACATTGGAATATTACTCAGCCATTAAATGGAATGCATTTGAGTCAATTCTAATGAGTTGAATGAACTTAGAGCCTGTTATACAGAGTGAAGTAAGTCAGAAAAAGAAAGATAAATGTAATATTCTAACACATGTATACAGAATCTACAAAAATGGTACAGAGGAACGATTTTACAGGAAAGCAATGGAGAAACAGACATAGAGAATAAACTTATGGACATGGGCAGAAGGGAGGAGAGGGTGAGATGTATGGAAAGAGTAACATGGAAGCTTACATTACCATATGTGAAATAGATAGCCAATGGGGATTTGATAAATGGCTCAGGAAACTCAAACAGGGTCTCTGTATCAATCTAGAAGGTTGGGATGGGGAGGGATATTCCAAAGGCAGGGGATATATGTATACCTTGGCTGATTCCTATTGAGTTTGACAGGAAACAACAAAATTCTGTAAAGCAATTATCTTTCAATTAAAAATAAACAAAAGAAAAAAAAAAGAAGTAATTGGATATTCAGATATTCCTACCTCTCCATGTAGTAAGTTAACTGCTGCCATTATCACCCAGTAAAATCTAGAGATTTATTGCTTAAAAGGCTCAAACACTCTCCAAATTAGGAGATTACCTGCACATTTGAGAGAAGCTTTACCAAACTGAAAAACAAGCATGAAAGTAGAAATTTAAGGAATGTTAAAATCATTAACCTTCTTCCTCCTCTTAGAGACTGTTGAAAATACAGAGAAGAATTTACCAAAGCTGAACAAGAAGTCAGAGGAAAATCTGAGAAAGTCTTTGGAATAAAAAGAAAAACAAGAAAGAATATGGAAATAAAAGCAATCATTAGCAAGATGGATTCACTATGATTAGTGCTTAAATGGCATTAATAATGTACCTCAAGAATATTGATCTCACCTAATTTATGTTGAAAATCACATAAGTATGAATTAGGGATGGAGAACAGGAAGAGAAAGATGGATATTTGTGTGCATTTGAGTGTGTGTGTTGGTTTCAATGAGCATTTGTACAGTGATGATGAGTAGGTGACAGTGGTACCTATTGTCAAATTCCATAGGGATCCACATTAGAAAACTCTGAGAATAATTGAAACTTGAGATGAAGAGGCACTGCAGAAGCTATGTAAGTGAGAAGAAAGGCCAAAATTTTCAAGTAGATGGATTCTCTGGGTTCTTGAAGACTAGATTAACATGATGAATGAGAACTGCTTATGCTCATTAATGGATTCATCGTTTTTTTGGAGATTGGTGAAAATAGCTTTGAAAAATATAACCCAGAAGACTAGCAGTGGAAACTGTAAGAAAAGGCTGAATTCAATCTGAGGCACTTCGAGCCTCAGGAGAAATGGAGTAAACATCATGGTCAAAAAAGAGTCCGAAATACAGTACCTGGATGCAGTCTCATAAACGACAGAATGATCTCTGTTCGTTTCCCAGGCAAACCATTCAATATCACAGTAATCCAAGGCTATGTCCCAACCAGTAATGCTGAAGAAGCTGAAGTTGAATGGTTTTATGAAGACTTACAAGACCTTTTAGAACTAACACCCAAAAAGATGTCCTTTTCATCATAGGGGACTGGAATGCAAAAGTAGGAAGTCAAGAAACACCTGGAGTAACAGGGAAATTTGGCCTTGGAATGTGGAATGAAGCAGGGCAAAGACTAATAGAGTTTTGCCAAGTAAATGCACTGGTCATAGCAAACACCCTCTTCCGACAACACAAGAGGAGACTCTACATATGGACATCACCAGATGGTCAATACCAAAATCAGATTGATTATATTCTTTGCAGCCAAAGATGGAGAAGCTCTATACAGTCAACAAAAACAAGACCAGGAGCTGACTGTGGCTCAGATCATGAACTCCTTATTACCAAATTCAGACTCAAATTGAAGAAAAGTAGGGAAAACTGGTAGACCATTCAGGTATGACCTAGATCAAATCCCTTATGATTATACAGTGGAAGTGAGAAATAGATTTAAGGGCCTAGATCTGATAGATAGAGTGCCTGATGACCTATGGAATGAGGTTTGTGACATTGTCCAGAAGACAGGGATCAAGACCATCCCCATGGAAAAGAAATGCAAAAAAGTAAAATGGCTGTCTGGGGAGGCCTTACAAACAGCTCTGAAAAGAAGAAAAGAGGAAAGCAAAGGAGAAAATGGAAAGATATAAGCATCTGAATGCAGAGTTCCAAAGAATGGCAAGGACAGATAAGAAAGCCTTCTTCAGCAATCAGTGCAAAGAAATAGAGGAAAAGAACAGAATGGGAAAGACTAGAGATCTCTTCAAGAAAATTAGAGATACCAAGGGAACATTTCATACAAAGATGGGCTTAGTAAAGGACAGGAATTGTATGGACCTAACAGAAGCAGAAGATTTTAAGAAGAGGTGACAAGAATACACAGAAGAACTGTCCAAAAAGATCTTTACCACCCAGATAATCACAATGGTGTGATCACTCATCTAGAGCCAGACATCTTGGAATGTGAAGTCAAGTGGGCCTTAGAAAGCATCACTATGAAGAAAGCTAGTGGAGGTGATGGAATTCCAGTTGAGCTGTTTCAAATCCTGAAAGATGATGCTGTGAAAGTGCTGCACTCAATATGCCAGCAAATTAGGAAAACTCAGCAGTGGCCACAGGATTGGAAAAGGTCAGTTTTCATTCCAATTCCAAAGAAAGGCAATGCCAAAGAATGCTCAAACTACCACACAATTGCACTCATCTCAACGCTAGTAAAGTAATGTTCAAAGCTCTCCAAGCCAGACTTCAGCAATACATGAACCATCAACTCCCTGATGGTCAAGCTGGTTTTAGAAAAGGCAGGGGAACCAGAGATCAAATTGCCAACATCCGCTGGATCATGGAAAAAGCAAAAGAGTTCCAGAAAAACATCTATTTCTGCTTTATTGACTATGCCAAAGCCTTTGTGTGGATCACAATAAACTGTGGAAAATTCTGAAAGAGATGCAGATACCAGACCACCTGACCTACCTCTTGAGAAATCTGTATGCAGGTCAGGAAGCAACAGTTAGAACTGGACATGGAACAATAGACTGGTTCCAAATAGGAAAATTAGTATGTCAAAGCTGCTTATTGAACTTATATGCAGAGTACATCATGAGAAATGCTGGACTGGAAGAAACATAAGCTGGAATCAAGATTTCTGGGAGAAATATCAATAACCTCAGAGATGCAGATGGCACCACCATTATGGCAGAAAGTGAAGGTGAACTAAAGAGCCTCTTGTTGAAAGTGAAAGAGGAAAATGAAAAAGTTGGCTTAAAGCTCAACATTCAGCAAACAAAATTCATGGCATCTGGTCTCATCACTTCATGGGAAATAGATGGGGAAACAGTGGAAACACTGTCAGACTTTATTTTGGGGGGCTCCAAAATCATTACAGATGGTGACTGTAGCCATGAAATTAAAAGATGCTTACTCCTTGGAAGAAAAGTTATGACCAACCTAGATTGCATATTCAAAAGCAGAGACATTACTTTGCCGACTAAGGTCTGTCTAGTCAAGGCTATGGTTTTTCCTGTGATCATGTATGGATGTGAAATTTGGACTGTGAAGAAGGCTGAGCGCTGAAGAATTTATTTTTTTGAAGTGTGGTGTTGGAGAAGACTCTTGAGAGTCCCTTGGACTGCAAGGGGATCCAAGCAGTCCATTCTGAAGGAGATCAGTCCTGGGATTTCTTTGGAAGCAATGATACTAAAGCTGAAACTCCAGTACTTTGGCCACCTCGTGCGAAGAGTTGACTCCTTGGAAAAGATTCTGATGCTGGGAGGTATTGGGGGCAGGAGGAGAAGGGGACAACAGAGGATGAGATGGCTGGATAGCATCACTGACTTGATGGACGTGAGTCTGAGTGAACTCCGGGAGTTGGTGATGGACGTGGAGGCCTGGCATGCTGCGATTCATGGGGTGGCAGAGTCGGACATGACTGAGCAACTGAATTGAACTGAAATGAATGTGAAAATATATGAGACATAAGCAAAGAGTCAACTCTAACATAAGCATGGACTATGGACAATAATAATATGTAATTGTAGGTTTATAAATGTAACAAATGTACTACTTTGGTGGCAATGTTGTGAACAGGGAAGGCTGTCCCTGTGTGGGATATACAGAGAGTATATAAAAACATCTCTGGATCTTCTGCTCAGTTTTGCTGGAAAAATATAACTGCTCTTTAAAATATTATTTTTAAACTTGTTTAGTAGGAAAAAGTATGTGAGATATATCAAACTCTGTGAACAGATAAACATGGGTCACCTTAAATCCTGGCACATTAAAGAAATTTTAACTGTTTTTAGAAATTCGAGAGGTAAAAAAATAATTGGAAAAAGAAATAATGAAGTAAAAACTTAAAGTAGAAAATCTATTTAAAATAATATTTTCATATGGATACATATGTAAAGGGATCCTGAAAATACCAACAAATTGATAGCCTTCGATAAAGCAGATTAAGAAAACAAAAAGGGAGAATAAGTAAATCCAGGAGGAAAAATTAGTCTTCATCTTTAGTGACACCAACAAATATTTAAGGATGAAATTCTCTGGGTTTGTTTCAGATTAACTCAGGGATGAGCACTGAAGCAGGGTAAAGGGTACATGGGGAACTATCCCATCAGTCTCTTTTTCAAAATCTCATACTTCCCTTTTGAAACTAAAATTCTGATTTTCTTTTTCCATTTATCATTATTTCTTTAATCTAGTTGCCTATTAAAAAAACAAAAAGAAAACCTAACAATCTCCCTTCTACTTCCACTTCTTCCATTGTTCTGCAGAAAATGCCATGCCCAAAAACACCAGTGACATTTTAATCATCAAATCAAGTGGCATATGTTTAGCTTCTGCCTAATTAGATTTATCTGCTTTAGAAATCTAATGTCTCCTCAAAATTCAAGCTTCTTTAATTATTCAGCAACATTTGTATCTTGTAGCTGGCGCTAGTGGTAAAGAACCTGCCTGCCAAGGCAAGAGACATAAGAGACAGGAGTTTGACCCAGGGTGGGGAAGATCCCCTTGAGGAGGGCATGGCACCCTACTCCAGTATTCTTGTCTGGAGAGTCCCATGGACAGAAGAGCCTGGCGGGCCACAATTCATAAAGTTGCAAAGAGTCGGACACAAGTGAAGCAACTTAGCATGCACGCACACACACACAGCATTGCTCTGGCCTCTCCTTCTTTGCTCTTTCTCATAAATGATGATGTTAATCAGAATTTCCTTCACTGCCTCTTGTCACCTTCTGTGTGATATCGTCTCATGGTGATATGTACACCTATGTTTCAACTGCCTTTCCTGGGTTGATAACCCTTAAATTACAATTAAATTTCAAGACTAATTCTATCATATGCCCTGTTCATCTCACCATAAGTTTAAGGGGCACCTTAAACTTAAACAAAACCAGTACTTACTAAATTCTTTCTCATAAGCAGGCTTGTGCTTGCTCCCATGGTTTACATCTTATTGAATGGCATCTTGACTCCTGTTTTCCCTAACTACATATATGATTTCTTCTCTGACCTGTATGTCACTAATCCCTCACCTATCTTCAAAACACCCCAAATTATGACTGGGCTTTCTCTTGTGTGATGCTAGCTAGCTGACATCTCACATAGTGATCCAAATACCTTGTGCATTTCATTGATCCCTATCTAATGTTCATCAATGCTGGAACATATGTCTTCCATCATACATATCTAACTTCTTTCAAGACTGCTAGTTGCTCCTATATCTGATAGTGTTCTCTGTGTGTGATATCATACCTCCTTCTGTATCTGGATCCTCTTTCAAGGCCTCTAGGCCCTAGGTGCTTCCACAGCAGTAGGTCTCAGGGTCAAGGGTCAGCCCAAGATGATTCCATGGCAGTTGGCAGCCATGACGACAGACTAGCCTACGTGGAGGAGTGGGGAACAGTGGGATTTGTCATGTTTCATAAGTTACTTCAGCTTCTCCCACTGCCAACGTGTCAGCAATCACTAAAAGTTAGACTTTTGCCTTCTTTCTTGTGACTAATCATATCTGAGAAGAAGCACGTGTGATATTGGTGACGGTCTCTGCTTAAAATCTCCAGTCTCAATGGTGCACATACTTATCAGAAAGGTCGAGGCCACCAACATGTTCTTCTCCTCCTGGATCTTAGTCTTCTTGGCAGTAGGAATCATCACAGAAGAATGGGCTGAACTGAAGTTGGGACCCCAAAAACCTACAATAACCCACAGTCCGTGGATATGTTGTACTTCCCTGTGGCCATCAGGTCAGAGCTCTTATGTGGAAAGAGAAGGGTAGAGAATGAAGGTTCATCCTTCCTTGACTTCTTTTCATCTCACCATTATATTCTAGCACAACTGCCTGTGGTTGCAGTGTGCCCACTTCTATGATCAACAGTCAAGGCCTACCCCAGAAGCTCAGTATTAGCATGTTTTGGAGAAAGGCTTAGAAGCTCACAGGCTTAACTGATGGATCTCTGAGAAGCCCTGACAGTAACAACAGGGAATCTAGCACATCTAGAATGTGAGGATGTAAAAGAAAGGTGGTTGGCAGCAAAGAAAACACGTTACATTGCCACTAGAGGAAGACAAGAGTGTTTAGCAAGAAATACATTTTGAAAAAATAGAAGAGAAAGAAGTTTACAGAGATACAAAGATAGAGAACACTTTCTTTTGGTTCCATCTTCCATTTAGCTTAAGATCCCTACCTCTTTCTTGTCCCATCTTTGCTCTTTATTATTTAATCAAATGTTTCACCTCATTCTCGTTTACCTAGAGATTTGTGTGCCCCAGGTAGAAATGAACCAGAAGAAATATCTGTCCTTCTCTCAATACAGCTTCTTCTTTTCAACAGATGGCCTGGAAGTGGTCAGGAACATTCTGATTGTGGTGCTCAGCTTTTCCTTCATGCATAACTTGCTCCTGGGCTTTGAATTCACCAATATGATTCCTCAAACCAAATATATTCTCATTATGACTGCCTGCCTCGCTTTCCTCACAGGTAACTTCCTGTCTTCAGTCACAGGTTCTTTCTGTCTTCCCTAACATAGGATTGGAGGCATACTTGGTTTGTAGGTTCAGGCTGTGGTCTCTGACTAACTCAGCCCTCCCAGTTCTTTGGCTTAGATCACAGCTGCCAAATTGGATCCACCACTCAAGTGGCATTGGACAAGGTGTAGTTGTGCATGGTAGGGGTTTGGAAGTCAAGCATATCTCAGGTTAACTTAAGTACGGGAGCCAGGGTCCATCAGAAGAGACTTTCTTTTCTCCTTTTGTCTGGACATCAGGCATCCTTCTGCTCGGTGCGCTCCTTCTGTATTACCACATGCTAAATCAAGGTGAATCCATGTACTTCTCGAGTTACAAGATCAGCTGGATCATTTTCACTGCGTACTTAAACGTTTTATTGTTATTCGCCTCTGGTGAGTGTCTTCAGGGCCCTTGATGGGAGCTAAGAATCAATCCATCTCTGATAGGCAGGAGAGTGAGAGGATGGGAAAGAAGATAGAGGGAAAGTTACCAACCTTTGCATTTTAAAGGGCTACTGGGGGAGTTAGACTCACTCTGAGGATGGTTCCTGCAAGGATGTGGGCTGAGTGGATGTTCGATATGCTTGCCTCCAAGGGAACACTTCCTTTCCACCTTTTTTTTCACACCTGCCCCATTCAGAGTGGAGATAACTGCTAACTTCAAGACTAAAGAGAATGGCTGGTAGGGAATGTTCACTCATGTGGAGGCGGTGACCCTGGGGGCATAGTGTCATGCCAGGACAGCCTGAGGTCAGAGAGAATCAGTGTCTGATGTACAGTGACCACCTACAGACACCAGAGACTCTTCTAAGAAGCCTTTAAAATTTCCCTTGGAACTAAATTTCCTAACTCAGAAGATGTCCTCTGTCAGAAAGAATTCTCAATTGTGCTTAGCACAGCCTGTGTGTATGCTCAGTCACTCAGTCGTGTCTGACTCCTCCACGACCCCATGGACTGCCAGGCTCCTCTGGCCATGAGATTTTCAGGCAAGAATACTGGAGTGGGTTGCCATTTCCTCCTCCAGGGGATCTTCCCAATCTAGGGACTGAACCCAAGTCTCCCGCATCTCCTGCATGGCAGGCAGGTTCTTTACCTGCTGAGCCCTCAGGGAAGCCCCAGACCTTGTGCATGTGTGCTCAGGCGAGTCCGATTCTTTGTGACCCCAGGGAGGGTAGCTGGGCTCTATTTAAGCTATTCTGCACACAAATCTAAACTCTCCTACTAAGGCACCCCCCTCCCGAATGGCTTGGGGCAGTTCAAAGGGAACCATTAGGCTTTAGATCTGGGCCTCATGGCCCATAGGGAGGGAAGTGTTTCTGTGACTTTTCTATTGTTCTTTCATCATCCTCCCCTGGCTTCTCTTTTTCCCAGGATTTCTCTCTCTCTTACAGTACAAGCAGTCCATTGATGGTTCTGGCAGCCTGATCCACAAATCTGCCAGAGAAAGTCAAGTTATGGAGCAACATGGGGTTTCTATCAAAGTTGTCTCATTACCAGCAGGTAGTGCAGTGCCTCGTAGTATTGTCCGGGTACACTGTGCCCACATGAAAGAAGATTCTCCAGAAAAACTGAACATCCAAGCACGTCGTGTAACCTGGGCTCTATGATTTCACAACATATCTTTCTGTATATGTTCATTTTGATGGCAAAAGCTTGTGCATATGTGGTGTGTGTAGGTCCAGCTGTATGGTCTGGTTTGGCATTGTATAAATGACTAAAACTGGGTTTGGGTCTATAAGAAGATCCAGAAGCCTTAATTTTTTTTTTTACCCTGACCAGCTTTTATTTGTTCTCACCATTTAATAACATGTTATTGATATAATAAATATCATCATATAACTGATACTTGCTATATTATTAACTCTATCACAAGGATTTTGAATAATGTGTACTACCTTTAGTCTCATTGGTTTTACTGTAAAATATTTCAGCCCTTCAGAAAAAATACAAAACAAAATGATAAACACCTGTATATATATATCACCCAACTTTCACACTATAGGTATAACTGATATTCCTCTAGTTCTTTTTCTAATCTCAATTCCCTCATTTGTTTCACTGCAAAACACCTTTAATGATGCATTGTTGATAATTTTACATTTATGTCATTTTTCTTACAACTTTATGCATCTGTAAATTTGTAGAGTATATATCCCAGTGTCCAAATATCATTAAATGTCATCCTTTACAGATTATTTTTAACAACTCACTTTTTTCACTCAATTCTATGGTTTTGTGATATATTGATAAATTTTGTTCTACTTCATTCATTCAAACTACTGTTAAGTTTTCCCCTTTGGGGGTATAATGTGAAATACTCACTCTCCAGTTGATGAAAAGCTAGCAATTTTCTGTTGTTGTTGTTGTTTTGTTGCTAAGTTGCATGCGGCTCTTTTGTGACCCTGCGGACTGTAGCCCACCAGTCTCCTCTGGCCATGGGATTTCCCAGGTTGCCATTCCCTTTTCTAGGGGATCTTCCTGACCCAGGGATCGAGCCCATGTTTCCTGCATTGGTGGGCAGATTCTTTACCACTGAGCCACCATGGCAGCCTTGTTTTCTTTATTCTGTTAGAAAGAGTGCTGCTATGAATATTCTTATACACAGTTCCCTCTGCCATGAGCTAGAGTTTCTCTTGGGTGTTTAGGACTAGACCAGCTATATCAGACAGTGTTTCAATATGAACTACCCATGTTACTGCTTGTTCAGTTGCTAAGTTGTGTCCAACTCTTTGCGACCCCATAGACTGTAGCACACCAATATCCCTGTACTTCACTATCTCCCAGAGTTTGCTTGAACTCATGTCCATTGAGTCAGTGATGCTATCTAACTGTCTCATCCTCCGCTGCCCCCTTATCCTTTTGCCTTAAATCTTTCCCAGCATCACGGTGTTTTCCATTGAGTTGGTTCTTTGCATCAGGTAGCCAAAGTATTGAGCTTCAGCTTCAGCATCCATTCTTCCAATGAATTTTCAAGGTTAAATTCCTTTAGAATTGACTGGTTTGATCTCCTTGCAGTCCAAGGGTCCTCTACAGCACCACAACTGGAAAGCATCATTTCTTCCATGCTCAGTCTTATTTGTAACAAATGCTAAAATATTTCTTTTTATATGTGTACTTTTCTTAAACCATAAGCTCCTAGAAGGCATAGGATTGTCCCCTAATAATTCCTCAGTACCTGAAATAGCATCTATCAGAAACCCACAAAAGGGTAGGGCCAGGCTACTGAAACAGCTAGGCATATCTTAATGATGTTTTTCCTGCACCACACTCAGGTCTACAAAGAAAAACACTGACTTAAAGCTATATAAGCTTTTGCCTGTGGGGTAACAATTCTATTATAATATCTAAAATTGGTCCCAAGAAACACAGGAAAAAGGGCTTCTCATTCTCATTCCAATAAAGTGTTTATTAAGCAAATATTTATTCAATACCTACTACATATACCAGGTGTTACTTTAAGTTGCTACAATAATAACACTGAAGAAAATAGACAAAATCTCTGCCTTTATGGAACTTAGATTCAAATGCAAGTAAGCATATGAATGCATGTGTTGTGGGAAAACAAATTAAATAAGCAAATAAGTGGCCCATATTTCATAGAGGGGTAGGTGCTGTGTATTCAGGAAGGTCACCTGCTTTTTATTTGAGGATGTGCTGTAAGACCTCGCGGCCTTTCTCAGGACCTGTCGCTCCAAAGACCACAATGGCTCGAATTCGATGCAATAAGCAAGAGGATTTATTAGGCCGGCGCACCGGGGTTCAGTCTCCTCGGGAGGAGTGAACCCCGAACACCAACCGAGAGGGATTTTTATACAGAAAAATCACAGGCAGGTGGGAATGTGGTCAGGGTATAGGGAACAATGCGATAGGAAGGGCCACAGGTGGGGTGGTGACATTTGATTGGTGGGAAAGGTTTGCAGGTAATTAAGTTGAAACAGTTGGCTGACCACCCTGCGGCGTTTGGTCAAAGAGGAAATGCATTCTTGGGAGGGGTTTCTTACACAAAGGAAACTAAGTCACAAGTCATCAGATAAGAATCAGTCAGGGGGCTCTGAGTCATCAGGTAAGGGGAAAGCTATTTTCCATGAGGCATGGCCTGCCTCCGGACTTAAATTTTTAACCTAAGTTCTTCAGTGCAACAAACCAAAATGTATGCAAAATGGATTACTTCCAAAACATCATTGTTATAGTGAACTCAGCTTAAATACAGGGTAGGTAGTTTCTCTTTGCTACAAATCATGATCTCTGGGGAAAACACTATGAAAACCTAAGACTTATAAGTTTTAATCAGATCCCTAGGATTTCCCAATTCAATAACCTCTGGGTCATATTAGCAGGTGGCTCCCTGGGCACCAGCAGATGTTATTTCCACCCCCTAGTCTGGAGAGAACACTGTGGCAGAGCCACCATCAGAAATCATAACCTTTAACTCATGGCACCTCAGTGCCTGGTGTACCAAGGTCTGTGCTCTGACTCTCTCAGCCCAAAATGCACTCACAGTAAAAACAATAGCGAAGAAGAATCTCTGTTCTGGTTTGTTCATTTCTAAAATTCATCATAACCACTTGCTTCTCTTTAAGAATAAGGAAGCATAGGTAGCAAGACCCAACATTGAAGTCTGTGCTGACGGGTGAGTGTTGAATTTTATCTGTACTGTTACTCATCTTCCAAACCTCCTCTGTGGAAGCCAAGGACTCTGAAATGATGCGCCTTCTCTCTGCTGAGCTGACCACTGGTCACTGGGTGGGCCTGGTAAACTGTCAGGGCAGAAGTGGAGCAGAGACGCTGTTGTCATGAGGTTCAGAGTTGCTGAATCTTATCCCTGTGGAACTTGCCTGTTAGTGTTTTTTATACACATCTTTAAAAATTCCCTCAGCCTTTATACAGAAGAGAAAACAAAGGCACAGAGGAGTGGGCTGGGGTTCCTTCTCGCATTCTGGGTCTCTCTCATTAGAGTGGGGTTGGGTGGAGAGAGCGGGGTACTTGTTTTAATGTTACCCTCTGTCCTGTTCCCCAGGTATATCCTAAGGGAGAGTGGCCCCAGGGAATGAATCTTCAGTGACTGAGTTTATCCTGCTGGGTTAACACAGCAGCCAGAACTCCAGCTGCCTCCTTTGTCATTTTCTTAGCAGTTTGTATGGTCACTGTGGTGGGGAACGTTGGCTTGATTATTCTTACTGGTCTGAGCCCTCCCCTGCACACTCCCATGCGCTACTTTCTCTTCAGCCTTTCCTTCGTTGGTCTCTGCCACTCCTCTGTCATTACCCCTAGAATGCTGATGAGTTTTGTAAGCCAGGACACCAGCCCTTATGCAGAGTGCCTGACTCAGCTCTGCTTCTTCTCCTTCTTCGTTACTGATGAGTGCTGTGTTTTGACGTCAGTAGCCTGTGACCAGTGCGTGGCCATCTGTAAGCCCCTGCTCTACAAGGTCTCCATGTCCCATCAGGTCTGCCTCATGCTGATGGTGGGTGTACACGCGATGGGGCTTGTGGGTGCCATGGCCCACACTGGGTGCATGCTGCGACTCTCCTTCTGTGATGGAAACACCATCAATCACTACATGTGTGACATTCCTCCTCTCCTCCAGCTCTCCTGCACAAGCACCTCTATCAGTGAGCTGGAGATTTCCATTGTGGTGGGTGTCAATGTCATAGTGCCCAGTGTCACCATCTCCATTTCTTACACCTTGATTCTCTCCAACATCCTCCACATCCGTTCTGCAGAGGGCAGGTCCAAAGCCTTCAGTACCTGCAGCTCCCACATAATCATGGTTTCTCTTTTCTTTGGATCATCTGCATTCATGTATCTCAAGCCTTTTCCTGCTGGGTCTCTGGATGAAGATAAAGTGTCCACAGTTTTTACACCATTGTGGGGCCAATGGTGAATCCTTTCATCTATAGTTTGAGGAACAACAATGTCCAAGTTGCACTGAGTAAGACTTTGAGGAAAAGGGAGTTCTAAATGAAATTTGTTTCTATTTGTTAGTACTATGTGTTACTAATAATTAGTATTGTTACCAATAATTAGTACTATTTGTTACTAGTAATTTTTACAAATATTACTCTTTCCCTCCCTTGTGAGAACCAAGATGATTCTTTCTCAGATCTTCACTGTGAGAACCTGCTGGGATGTCTTGGAGGTAAAATCCAAGAAAGTGTGGCAGTTCCCTAAAACTGTGGCTCCTATGGTGTGCTGCAAGTCTTTGGGGTTGCAGAGTCAGATATGACTAAGTGACTGAATAACAATGAATATTAATACATATTTCATAGAAAGTCTATTTCCAACTCTGATCTAGCACCACAGAATTCATTATAGACTTTCCTTTTTGTGTATTTGTAAATTCTTTCTTTGATGGTGTCACTTACTTATTTGACTATACATTATAAGGAGAAAGAGTTAAAAAAAAAAAAACACACAACTGTATATAAGCACTGTACTCCAGATGGTAAATGTGTTTCTCACACTGGTATTGACTTGCAATTCTGGAGCTATCACATGTGTACTGGGATTGAATGAATGATAAATTTAGATAATAAAAATTTTGTTATAACCAAATGCCTCTTCCTGACTAATTTGCTTATGACTAGTAATGATGCTGTACACTCTCACAAAGTGTAGTGGCAGGGCATTCCGTGCTTTCCCTTTGTCTTTGGCTGATTATTAAAAATCTGCTAAAAATCTGGATGTCTCAGTCTTTATTCTTAGAGAAGGAAGAATGAGAGCCTTGACTTAGGTTGGTTTAATGAGGATTCAAAGAAGAATCAGCTTTAACTGTGATTTCTCCTCCCTGCCCCTGAAATATTTTCCATAAATAAATTACTTTTGTATAAATACAAGAATAGAGAATGTTTAAATTACTACTGAAGATGGAATAAACTTAAACTGTAAAAAATGAAATGCTACTCAACAGTAAAGGACATGGCTATTGATACATGTAACCAATGTGATGAACATTAAAGACATCATGACTAGTGAAAAAAGCCAGTCTCAGAGATTGCATATTGTTTGATTTCATTTATTTTCCTCCAAATGACTTGACTGTGGAGGTGGAGATGAAAGAGATAGAGATGGAGAAAACAGAGATGAATGTGGAAGGGGATGGGTGTGACTATAAAAGAGTAGTATAAGAATCTCTAAAGGTAGTGAAACAATTCTGTATCCAGTCATGGTGTTGTTACATAAATACATACAAAGGATCAAATTGCATAGATCTACACACATGTACACACACACACACACACAATGCAAACATTCAGTGCCTATAAGGCTGCTAAAAGCTCACTGTCTGCAGTCCTGAAGTCTTGTTACCATTACTAAACCAGTGTCAATTTCCTGGTTTTACTGTTACACAGTAATTGTGAAAGATATCATCATGATAGGAAGCTAGATGGAGTTCAAGGGACTCTATGCATTATTTTAGCAATTCCATGTGAATCTATCCTTATTTCAAAATAAATGTTAGCTGCAATCTCGTAAGCACAAGTACTAATTAATACATATCTAGGAATTATAGTAAGATACGACTGAGTGACTGAACTGAACTGAACTGAGGAATTCAGTATGTATACACAATGGAGTATTACTCAGCCATTAAAAACAATACATTTGAATCAGTTCTAAAGTCATATTTTCTTGAAATAGAAGTCTAAGAACAGTGATTATCTTATGTGCTCCATGCTTAGTCACTCAGTCATGTCCAGCTCTCTGCGACCTCATGGACTGCCAGGCTGCTCTGTCCATGGGGATTCTCGAAGCAAGAATACTGGAGAGGGTTGCCATGCCCTCTTCCAGGGGATCTTCCCCACTCAGGGATTGGACCCATATCTTTCACATTGCAGGTGGATTCTTTACTGTCTGAGCCATCAAGGGAGCCCAAGAATACTGGAGTGGGTAGCCTACACTTCTCCAGGGGATATTTCCAACCTAGGAGTTGAATCGGTCTCCTTCATTGCAGGCAGATTTTTACCAGCTGATCTACCAAGAAAGCCCCTGATTTTCTTATAGAATTAATTTATTAAAAGCAAAGACACATTGAGTCAGAGCAGCCCAAAGAAAATTTTCATGTAATGTTGGATTAGAATTATACTTAATAGTATTTTACTGAAACAATAATGTCTAAAAGCAATAAAATATCCTTTCTCTATATGTCTATAAAATGTTCATAAATATTTAAAGATACTCAAATTATTTTATAAAGCAAAATAAATAACCTATACTGAAGTGTTTATGAATTTTACTAAAATTAATATGTTATATGGAATGACAGTTAATGAAATTCTCAGTGACATTAACTATTTTCACTTTTATGAAGAACAGAAAGGATCTTTTTCTATGCCTCACGGATGTACATTCCCTGAAGAAAATGATTAGGGTGTGAAAACAAACACCAATTTCTTGCGTGCAGAGCTTATCATGATGGGAAGGTATTAAGGGAGACTTATCCCTGGATTTCTAATCAGGTATAAAAAATTACAAGCTTGAAGCAAATGCCATGAAATCTATACATGATGGTATAGCTGCCAAGTCTACGGTTTCCCTTTACAGTCTCATAATAGATTTATAGGTACAACTTTAATCTGAACCTTAGACTAACTCCTAACAGTAACATTCAGACTGTCATATCAGTACTCTGACTCTTTTGCCAATACAGGAGAAGATTCTGTGACTGCATCTGCTCAGCGTCGTTATCTCCAAAGTCAGCTCTTCCAGAAGAGTGGAGGTGAAACACATGTGAAGCTCCCTCATCACTGAGTTCCCTCCATGGAAGGAATGTGAGTTAACCAGGTTTCTTTTTCTCTCATCGCTAAAAAATGAGGAAAAGCATTTCTATTGAATAAAAAGAAACTCCAAGGTCTGAATCTCTGACTTGACTGCTTGTATGCTGAGCATATCCCCTGTGTTGACCTTGTCCCCATTCTGGTAGCAGGGGAAAAATAGCAGTTCCAAGTGACAAATCCAGAGCATAGCAATATCAGAGGAAGAAATATCTATTTTTCTCTTAAAATTATTCTGTTGAAATATATGTATTATACAACTTTATATGTCATAATAAGAATACAGCTTGGTATGTTTTCACTAATTTAACAGCTAATTTAATTAGCACCCAAATTAATTTATTTCTCTTTCATGCCATCCTACAAAACATGGTGAAGTATATCCAACTTTTTTATTCATCTTCTGTTCCTCTAGGATGGAATAGAGCAGGAGAACATGTAGAAGCAATGGAGTATATGATTAAGTATAAAGTTTAGGCCACCAAGGCTCTCCTCCAGACCTGTTACCCATTATTGACTTCATAATATCTTGTAGTAGAGTGTCTGTAAATCCTATATGTCAGGAAGCATTTAACAGGAGGCTTCCTGTGTGCTGTTTTGGATCTGTCAGGAATTCTCTGTTCCTTATTAATTTCTGAATATTCAGAAATTAAGAGGAGAGACAAGCCTCCCCCAGGACTGAGGAATCCAGGCATTTCCTTCCTTAGTTTTTCTAGGCAGTGATAAGTACCCTCTTCCTTCTTGTGAACCATACAGTAAAAGTGATTGTTTACAACTCTCTCTCTCTTTAATATGCATCATCTATGTTTTGTAAGTCTGGAATTTTAATCTTTATCTTTGCTGAAAATAACTACAGTATATATGCCCACACCATGTTGATTAAAACACCTTTGCTCCATCAGGGCTCTGGTCCCTGTGTTTTTCTTTCTCTTTCTCTCTCTCTCTCTCAGGCTATTTCTCTGGAGCACAGAGGCCCTCTGAGTTCACTTTCCAGCCCGGGGTCCTAAGACCCTCTCGAGAAGGCGCTCTGCACCTTCACCCCATCAAGAGGGCACCTGAGGCCTCCGTGAAGAGAGCAAGCCCTGTGCCAGGGGCTTTGTTGGCTTTCTGCATAAACCAAGGAATATCAGCCTCTTTCTCTTCTTTACTTTCTTATCGTCAACTCCGGACCACCAGGTTCCAGTCCATTAAAGGACCCCAACACCTATAGACTGTTAACAACTTCCTTCCAGGAAGCAGAATATCAGTGTGGCCTTTGCTCTATATGAATTCTCTCTTTCTTGAAGATCATCACAGGGAAATGGAGATACCTACTAGAGTGATGGAAACTTGAGTAGAAATGAAAAAGTGACTGGTCAGATGAGTTGGTTGCAGTGATGGGGATACATTCCTACTGCTGAAACTCATCAACAGGTAGGTTTGTTCCTCAGCTATCCCATCCCTCTATCTTTTAGTAAAGTTAGAGCTATTATTTATCCCATACAACTCATGGAAACAAAAGACATGGGAGGGGGCATGGGTAAACCTATGGCTGATTCATGTTGATGTTTGGTAGATACCAATGCCATACTGTAGAGCAATTATCCTTCCATTAAAAATAAATTTAATAAAAAGACATTGATTTAAATGTTGAGATGTGTGTGCCTTCAGACACAATGAAGCAGAGGAAGACTTACATGATTTCTGCCAGTCTGAGACTCTTTCTCATAAATAAAGCTCATATAAAAGTTAGTTTGTAAGGACAGAGCTGTGTTCCCTACTAATGAAATTTTCTTCTGTTCACACAGATTTCCAAAGTTTAGAATAGAAAGCTGGCTATAAAGGATTCCTTAGTGACTGAATTTATTCTTGCTGGATTAGCAGACAGTCCAGAGCTCCAGCAAACCTTCTATTACCTGTTTCTAGTGATCTATGTTGTCACCATGGTGGGCACCCTGGGCTTGATCCTTAGTATTGGTCTAAATTCTCACCTCCACACCCCCATGTACTATTTCCTCTTCAACCTGTCCTTCATTGATCTCTGTTACTCTTCTGTTTTCACCCCCAAGATGCTGATGAACTTTGTGTTCAGGGAGAATACCATCTCGTATGTGGGGTGCATGACTCAGCTGTTTTTCTTTCTCCTTTTTGTCATCTCTGAGTGCTATATGCTGACCTCAATGGCCTATGATCGCTATGTGGCCATCTGTAATCCCTTGCTGTATAAGGTCCATGTCCCATCATGTCTGTTTGGTGCTCTCTTTGGCTGCATATGTGCTGGAGCACCTGCCCACACAGGGTGCATGCTTAGACTAACCTTCTGCAATGTGAATGTCATCAACCATTACTTGTGTGACATCCTCCCACTCCTCCAACTCTCTTGTACCAGCACCGATGTCAATGAGGTGGTAGTTCTCACTGTCGTGAGTATTGACATCACAGTACCCAGTTTCACCATCCTGATTTCTTAAATCTTCATATAATATACAATATTATATACAATATATTCTTGCTGCTTGTCTGTTTTATCTAGTGGTTTGTATGTCTTAGTTCCATGCATGTAATTTGCCTCTCCCTCCTTCCCTCTCAGCTAGAGCCTCCCCTGACAGTTCCCAAGTAGACACCAGGTAACCAGGGAGCCCCTGATGTAGCCCACAAAAGCCAACCTTCAGGGAGGGGTCCAGAGAAATTTGCAGAGGGATGGAGTAGGGATCTGAAGGAGCCAATGGGGAAGATCCAGCAGGGTTTGCTTACTAGTAAACAAATTTTGAAACTGGGGACTTTCCCAAATGCTTCTGTTATATCTGAAATATCTAACAATGCATATGCATTTATTATTTTAGTGTTGAGGGTTTTTCTTTTCTTTTTTTGGTGGTTGTGGGGGATAATGGATCTTCCCTTTGATTTGCTTTTGTCTGTTAAAATGACCTCATAAAGTTCTTTTAAAAGTAATATGTAAAAAACAGCAAACATTATTTTCAATAGTAAAAAACTGAAAACATTTCTTCTAAGATCAGGAACAAGAGAAGACAATTACAAGTAGTAGCCACTTTCACCACTATTATTCAACAAAGTTTTGGAAGTCCTACACATGGCAATCAGAGAAGAAAAAGAAATAAAATGGATATACATTGGAAAAGGAGTAAAACTCTCACTCTTTGTAGATGATATACTGTACATAGGAAACCCTAAAGATTCCATCAGAAAATTATTAGAGCTAATCAATGAATTTAGTAAAGTCACAGGATACAAAATCAATACACAGAAATCCCTTGCATCTATACATTAATAACAAAAAATCAGAAAGAAAAATTAAGGAAAAATCCCACTCACCATTGCAACAAAAAGGATAAAATACCTAGGAATAAACCTACCTAAGGAGACCAAAGACCTGTATGCAGAAAACTATAAGATATCAATGAAAGACAACACAAAGCAGATGAAGAGATGTATCATGTTCTTAGATTGGAAGAATCAATATTGTGAAAATTAATATACTACCTAAAATGGTCTATAGAGTCAATGAAATTCTGTCAAATTATCAATGATATTTTTTTACAAAACTAGAGCAAAAGTTTCACAATTTTATGGAAACACAAAAGACCTCAAACAGCCAAAGAAATCTCGAGAAAGAAAAATAGAACTGAAGGAATCAACCTTCCTCTCTTCATAACATACTAGAAAGTCTTGATGATCAAGACAGTATGGTACTGGCACAAAAACAGAAATATAGACCAATAGATCAAGACAGAAAACCCAGAGATAAACTGACACACCTATGGGCATCTTATCTTTGACAAAAGAGATAAGAATATATTATACAGTGGAAAAAAGACAGTTTCTTCAATAACTGGTACTGGGAAAACTGGACAGCTACATGTAAAAATGAAATGAGAACACTTCCTAACACCACACACAAAAATAAAATCGAATTAAAGACCTAAATGTAAGGTCAGAAACTATAAAACTCAGAAAACATAGGCAGAACACTTTGACATAAATCACAGCAAGATTCTCTTTGACCCACCTCCTAAAGTAATGGAAATAAAAACATAAATTTTAAAAAATGGGATTGAATTAAGTTTAAAAACTTTTGTACAGCAAAGGAAACTATAAACAAAATGAAAAGACAACCCTCAGAATGGGAACTAATATTGCAAATGAGACAACTGACAGAAGATTAATAAAATACACAAGTAGTTCATGCAGCTCACTATCAGAAAATTGACAACCCAACCAAAAAATGGGTAAGAGACCTAAACATACATTCTTCCAAAGAAGACATACAGATGGCCAATAAACACATGAAAAATACTCAGCATAGCTCATTATTAGAGATATGCACATCAAAACTACAGCGAGGTATCAGCTCACACCAATCAGAACGGGCCATAATCAAAATCTACAAGCAATAATTGCTGGAGAGGCTGTGGAGAAAAGGAAAACCTCTTGCACAGTTGGTGACAACCTAAATTGATATAGCCACTATGGAGCATAGTATGGAGATTTATTTAAAAACTGGGGGAAAAAAACCTTGTGGATGCATTGATGCTAAGTCACTTCAGTTGTGTCTGACTCTCTGTGAATCTATGAACTATAAACTATAAGCCCACCAGGTCCCTCTGTCCATGGGATTCGCCAGGCAAGAACACTGGAATGGGTTGCTATGTCCTCCTCCAGGGTACCTCCCAGACCCAGGGATTTAATCTACATCTACGTCTCCTGCATTGGCAGGCAGGCAGGTTCTTTACCACTGACTCAGCAATCCAACTACTGGGAATATACCCTAAGAAAACCATAAATGAAAAAGACATGTGGGCGGTCCTAAGATGGAGGAAGAATAGGATGGGGAGACCACTTTCTTTGCCACAAATTCATCAAGAGATCATTTGAATGCTGAGCAACTTCCACAAAACAACTTCTGAATGGTAGTGGAGGACACCAGGCACCCAGAAAGGCAGCCCATTCTCTTCAAAAGGAGGTAGGGCAAAATATAAAAGACAAAAATGAGAGACAGAGTTATGGATGGAGACCCATCCTGGGGAGGGAGTTGTGAAGGAGGAGAAGTTTCCAAACACCAGGAAACCCTCTCACCAGCAGGTCTGTGGGAGTTTTGGAATCTCAGAGGGCAATATAATTGGGAGGGAAGGAAAAATAAATAAATAAATAAACACAAAACCCACTGAATATGTCCCTTAACCACAACTCCCAGCAGAGAAATAGTCCAGACTCTTGTGTCAGCCACCAGGGAGCAGGGGAGGTGTGGGGTACACGCTTAGGGTAAGGACCAGGTCTGAATGTCCTGAGGACAACCTGAAGGAGCTAACTGTGAGATAGCAATCCAAACTGTGGGAGAGCCAGAGACAGAAAAAGAGAAAGAGAAAGAGAGAACTTTCCCGAAAAAGATCTAAACTAAGGCACAGCCTGGCTAGCTCACAGAACAAAGGATTGAGCAAGTACCAAAGGACATCTAGCTGGCTGCGGCCTGGCCCATCTCGTAGACCTGTAGACGTCTTACATGGGAGATTAGTCAGTTCATTGGGCAGCTCCCAGATCAATTGGGTCTTTGGTTGAACACTGTACCTTTTCCTTTTCCAAAGAGAAAATGTAAGAAAAATATTTTCTACTACTAGCTATTTTAAGTTAATGAAGGGTAGGAAGCTATAGTGAATTTTAGCCGCCCAAATTTCTGTCTCTCTTCTCTCTCACCTCAGGCAGCTAAACTATGCCATATTCCATATCCCTTCATTTCTCACACAGGCTATACAGAGGCCAGTCTTCTGAATGGCCCTTAGAAAAGTTAGGGCTTTGGATGTATTGTGAATCTCTTTCTCTCCCCAGGGAAAACCTGGGAACTAGGGAACTTTGTCCCAATCACATAGATTTGGATCACTATAGGTATATGGCAAGATGTACCTTGCATTTTCTTAACAGTTTCAACATGACTGGTATCATGCTGGAACGGTGTGCAGCATCCTTTTAACTAAGTTTTGGATTTCTTACAGAGGGAATCTGTACATAATTTTTTTTTGAGTCAGTGTGTTCATGCAGGGAAGGAGATTCTAGGGCTTGCTCTTCTGCCATCTTGCTAGTGGGAAATGGTCATTAATTTTGGCTGTTTCTTGGAGGATAAGCAATCCCTATACCAAAGGAAAAGCTTGAGTAAAATATTGAGTCTATAAAGAACTAAAGACAGATTGTATATACAATCCCCTTAGTTCCCTATTATACATAGAAACTGTTCCCTGGGGAATAGATGGAACAAGCTGCTGCCATATCTGAATACGTTATATCATTACACTCACATTAAATCATCTGTGACTTCCTATGGGGCCAAAGTGATAATAATAGCAACCATTTATTTTTTTTTTCTGCTGCTGGAGAGGATTGAAATCATAATCAAAATTATGATCTTTAATTCTGAAAGAATTCTAGGGCATATAAAAAATTAATTATAGATGGTGGTTTCTGAAAATCAATGAACCAAATCCTCAGAACCTGAAATTGCCCTTCCAGGACCATGGGGTAAAAACAAGAAGAAAGCCCTGGAATATTTTGCCTTTAAGAGGGTGAGTTTCTGAATTTCCTTTATATTCATGTTTTTCTTGTTTGAGAGAGAGACTGAGAACCTAAGATATGATAGTCCATTTCCTATTTGTGCAGTCCTGAAATTCAGTTGAATCTTGCAGAGAAATCTGCTTGAGGGAAGGGCAGGGAATGTTCAGAATCATCTTCAGACACAAGAGATGCAGTTTCATAGTAAGTTTATTCTCCATGGATGGAACACTCTTTCTTCTACTTTTATACCTTTTGCTCTGTGGTATATGGAAGAACTGAAGCTGCAACTCCAATCCTATGGCCATCTGATGTGAAGAACTGACTCACTGAAAAAGATCCCGATGCTGGGAAAGATTGAAGGTGGAGAAGGTGATGACAGAGGATGAGAAGGTTGGACGGCATCACCGATATGATGGTCAGATTTTGAGTAGGTTCCGGGAGTTGGTGATGGACAGGGAGGCTTGGTGTGCTTCAGTCCATGAGGTCGCAGAGTCAGACATGACTGAGCAATTGAACTGACATGGAGTAACTTAAGCTGTCCTAGACTTTAGTTCCTCTAGCCTTGTTTGTTTTTTAAATAAACTGGAAGCAATATTCTTGGTTCCTACCCTGTATAGTCTTATGTGCACTAGAAGCAAAAACCAGGCTTTTGGGGTTGCTGCCAAAGAAGAGGAAAGGCGAGGAAACGGTCCAAGTAAATGAAATAATAGTGAGATGAGAGAAGGGAAACTCTGTCCTGGTTCACACTTGTTTTCCTGTATTGTTCAGTTGCTTAGTTGTTTCCGACTCTCTGCAAACCTATGGACTGTGACCTTCCTGATTCCTCGGTCCATAGGATTCTCCAGGCAAGAATACTGGAGTAGGTTGCCATTCCCTTCTCCAGGGGATCTTCCTGACCCAGGTATCAAACCTGCCTTTCCTGTGTCTCCTGCATTGCAGATCGATTCTTTACCCCTGAGCCACCATTATTCTTTTGGATAAAGGCTAAATTTTGATGCTTTATGAAGCATCAAACACTTTATAAAGTGTTTGCTTTACAAACACTTTAGATTTTAAAGTATTCATGTGGGAAATTTATGTCACTCGTTTCCATGGTAATGGTAAGTAAATTCTATGGGTCCAGTTTGGGCTATTCACAGTCATTCCCAGTGCATATATCACTTTATGTGAGGAGATGTGAGAAATACTCTTTTTCCTCTATGTAACCCTTCTCCCCTGTTTTCACAGATCCCCTTAGAGAAGAATGGCTCCAGGGAATGACTCTTTCATGACTCAGTTCATTTTAGTGGGATTAACAGACCAATCAGTTCTTCAGCTCCCCCTGTTTTTCCTCTTTCTAGTAATGTATATGGTCACTGTGATGGGAAATTTGAGCTTGATCATCCTAATTGGGCTGAGTTCACATCTACATACCCCTATGTACTTTTTCCTCTTTAATTTGTCCTTCAGAGATCTCGGTTATTCTTCTGTTTTTACACCTAAAATACTGATCAACATCATATCAGAGAAGAAGATTAACTCCTACATGCATGATTCAGCTTTACTTCTTAACTTTTTTTCGTATTTCTGGATGCTATGTGTTGACATCAGTGGCCTATGACCGCTATGTAGCCATCTATAATCCACTATTGTATAACACTGCCATGTCCCCTAAAGTGTGTTCCAGCTGTATGCTTGGTCCCTACTTGATGGCATTTTTGGATGCCATGATCCTTACTGGAGGCATGTTGAGACTGACCTTCTGTGATGCAAACACTATCAACCATTATTTGTGTGTCAGCTGCCCTCTGCTCTAGCTCTCCTGCACAAGTACCTACATCCTTGAGCTGGAAGTTATGATTGTGTCAGGCATCAACACCCAGCCTCACCATCTTTGTCTCTTATGGCCTCATCCTCTCCAATATCCTTCATATCAGCTCCACAGAGGGCAGGTCCAGAGCCTTCAGCACCTGCAGTTCCCACATCATTGCTGTTTCTCTGTTCTTGGGATCAAGTGCATTTGTGTATCTCAAGCCAGTTTCTATGCCCATGAATAGGGGAAAATTCTCTCTTAAGTGGGCTGAGTTCACATCTACACACCCCTATGTACCTTTTACTCTTTAATTTGTCCTTCAGAGATCTCTGTTATTCTTCTGTTTTTACACCTAAAATGCTGATCAACAGCATTTTACACCAATGTGGTTCCCATAATGAACCACTTAATTTACAGCTTAAGGAACAAAGATGTTAAACTTGCTCTGAGAAAAGTCCTGAGGATGGTGAACTTTTGATCAGAGACATTATCTGTCTGTACATATAGTTTTAGGAGAAGAAGATCCTGTGTGTTCATTTAAATATTTATAGTTAAATCTTATTTCTCTCTTTTTTTAAATAACATGATTTAAATAATATTTGAGCCTTCCCTCAATAATTCATCTCTGGTTTTTCTGTCTGTTGCTTCTTTTTCCCTAATCATTTGCATGATATCTCCTGCAGTTTTCCTTCTTACTAGTAATTTTTTTTAATTTTTACTTATCATTTATTTATTTATTTTACTTTACAATATTGTATTGGTTTTGCCATACATCAACATGAATCTGCCATGGGTGTACACGTGTTCCTAACCCTGAACCCCCTCCCACCTCCCTCTCCATACCATCCCTCTGGGTCATCCTCATTTTAAGTTAAAAATGTAGTACAGCCACTATGGAAAACAGTGTGGAGATTACTTTAAAAATTGCAAATAGAACTGCCTTATGACCCAGAAATCCCACTGCTGGGCATACACACCAAGGAAACCAGAATTGAAAGAGACACATGTACCCCAATGTTCATTGCAGCAGTTTATAATAGCCAGGACATGGAAACAACCTAGATGTCCATCAGCAGATGAATGGATAAGAAAGCGGTGGTACATATACACAATGGATTATTACTCAGCCCTTAAAAAGAAAAAAATTTGAATCAGTTCTAATGAGATGGATGAAACTGGAGCTGATTATACAGAGTGAAGTAAGCCAGAAAGAAAAACACCAATACAGAATACTGACACATATATATGGAATTTAGAAAGATAGTAATGATGACCCTGTATGTGAGACAACAAAAGAGACACAGAGGTATAGAACGGACTTTTGGCCTCTGAGGGAGAGGGAGAAGGTGGGATGATTTGGGAGAATGGCATTGAAACGTATACTATCATATAAGAAATGAAGCACCAGTCTATGTTCAATACACGATACAGGATGCTTGGGGCTGGTGCACGGGGATGATCCAGAGAGATGATATGGGGTGGGAGGTGGGAGGGGGCTTTGGCATTGGGAGATCGTGTACACCTGTGGCTGATTCATGTCAATGTATGGCAAAACCAATACAGTACTGTAACGTAGAATAAAGTATTTTAAAAAATTAAATAAAAATAAAAGAAAATTTTTATTTATCATTTATTTATTTATTTTCCTTACAATATTGTACTGGTTTTGCCATACATCAACATGAATCCGCCACGGGTGTACACGTGTTCCCAATCCTGAATCCCTCTCCCACCTCCCTCCCCATACCATCCCTCTGGGTCATCCCCATTTTAAGTTAAAAATGTAGTATCTCTGTTATTTTTATTGTCATTTCATACTTTCAGTTTTTACCAAAAAGGAAAATGGTCCCCAAGTGATCAAATTTGAGACATTTCTGATATAATGACAGACCAGTGATAAAAATCAGCTAGATAAGTCACATTGTCTCACTGGAGTTGTGTTTATCTGCCACTTGCTGTTAGAAACATGCATCTGATATTCTGTTTCTGTGACCTAGAAGACTATGTCTCCTTTAAATTTTGGAGATTGAAGTTTCCATAAAGGCTTTATCTGTAATTTATTTTGTATCTGGTAAATATTTTACATCAAACTTCTTTGGCTGGAGTTTTCCCTTTATCTTTGCACAATGAACTCAGCAGATCATCTAAATATATTTATTTCATTGATGGTAAAATGAAGCTCCAAATGGTTAATGATTAAATGTCACAAGTTCATAAAGAAAGAAATCTAGACTAAACTGTTAGCCTTCTAATTTCAAGTCTGCTACTTGTGTAGTCTACTTATATCTACTTCATTCTATTCTATTTGTTTCAGCATGTTCATTAATGAGAAAATATTTTTATTTGAAGCTTAACTGTTGTTTATCCCAGTGGATGTATGAATTTCTCTCATGGTGCATGGTGTTTTTTTGTTGTTTGTTTGCTTGTTTAGGCAAAGAGTTTCATGGGTTTCTTTGGGTGGGAAAGGAAGGTCTTTTAGGCTAGTATATTGGTGAGATGGGGCTTCCCAGGGGGCACTATGATAAAGAAACTGCCTGCCAGTGCAGGAACTGTAAGAGACATGGGTTTGATCTCTGGATCTGGAAGATCCCCTGGAGGAGGGCAAGGCAACCCACTCCAGTATTTTACCTGGAGAATCCCATGGGCAGAGGAGCCTAGAAGGCTAAAGTCCATAGGGTCGCAAAGAGTCAGACACGACAAGATGACTTAGCACACACATTGGTAAAATGACTGACTCATATAGGAAGGGTTTTTGTATCTGCCTAAAATTAAGAAAATGAATTTCAGGTGTTTGAAAGTGTTTATTATTAGTAGTAGTATTAAAGAGAGCAGAACATGGTAAAGAAAGGAGTCCAGAATCACATTAAGACCTCTACAAGACACAGAGCCAGAAAATAAGAGGTTGCTGTGTGGGAAGTGGTCATAAGGCTTAGGAAACAAATTTTATTCTGAAATTGTATTATTCTGTACAGGAATGTATATGTATTTCACAGTATATAAATCTTTGACAAAGTTATAATGTACATGATTATACAGTAGAAGGGCATTGGGAAATGATGGTGAAAAAGGTGTGTCACATTTGGAACTAGGGAGAAAGAGGGCAGCTACAGGTGATAAAATAGTTAAGAGCATTTGAAATTCAAGGTAGGAAGAAGGAATTTAGAGAGTAAATTGAAGGACTTGAAAGCTCCTACCTATGACCCTGCTCTCCTTTCTATAATGCCCTAGAAATATTGAGCTCACAATGTTTCTCTATATAGGCTATCAGCTTAAGTTATTTGATTTTTGACAGTTTGTGTGTGTGTGTGTGTGTGTGTGTGTGTGTGTGTGTGTGGCTTCATATGCTACTTCCATACAGATTTTAAATTACTCAACCTCAAAGTGCAACTGGCAGTATAATGACATCTTGAAAGAAATACTTGGTGGATACACATATTTTTGCACTGTGTATACTGGAAAAGATGTTGCATTATTATTTTTAGGCAAAAATGCAACCTATAAAAGCCTCAGTATGATGTGTCAAGGGTTAATGTAAATATTTTCCATGGATATCAGGCATGCACATGTCCAGAAGAGGCTTCTACAAAGTTTATGGAACTGAAGGTCAGATAGTAAGACCTTTCTCCTCCAATATCCACTGTCTGTGCTCTGATTACTGACTTTTGCTTCTGAACCTGATGTGCAGACACAGGGGGAGCAACCACTGTTGGTGTGTCTCCCCACCGTGGCTATACTCCCCTTCTGATCCAGCTGAAGTGACTTCTACAGAGTTTAAAGGCCTGTACCATTTTCCCTTCCCATCCTGTTTTTCTTTTTTGGAGCCAGACATTAAAGATTAGGACTTTTGTAAAGTAAGAAGTATATACAGAGATAATGGGAAGGTCTCCATGTATGTACCTGGAATGATACAGGTCAAAAAGACCAGAAAGGAATTTAAAATTTTCGCCTAAACCTGATCATCTGCACAGAGATGGCCTATAGCAATCTAAGTTATAAAGTTCTAGATGGCAGGTTGGCAGGATGCTAAGCTCATCCCTCCTCAGGAACACATCACATTACAACTACATATGGAGAAACTTTCACTGATATCCACGTGGGCAAGAGCAGAACAGCTGTTCTACAACCAAGGTTGTGAAGAATAATCCATATGGAGTCTTCCAGGAAGGGGAAAGAAGCGATTTGGTTGGGACCTATACTTCTCACCTGGGGCAGAGAAGAGGAAAAGGGATATCACAGGCTGGGGAATCCTCCTGCAGGAGCAAGGATTTGGGGCAAGAGTTTAGGCACACCTGTCCTAGGGTTTAACAACAGGAAATAAACTCCCTTTCTGCCTTGAAAACCAGTGGAGATTTACCTGAATCCTGCAAGTTACTGACACCCTGCTCTTGAAGAGCATGTGCCAGACCTGCTCACTCCCAGTCACAGCAGGGAGGCAGCAGATTGAAAACTGCCTAGGACTCCATCCTGCTGGCCAGGACCACCCCAGCATCCCTTCTACCCAGCCCTAATGAGCTCCTACCCCAGCCTTTCATGCTCCTGTGGTCACTGGTCACTAAAGGGGAGGATGGATTCCACTGTTAACAAAAGTGTGGACACTTGGAGGGACGGGAGGTGACTTGGACACTGAGGCTGCAACCGAGCCACTGTCAACTCATATGTCTCTGCAAGTACTCCAGGAGGAGTGATGTTAGATCTAGGGAAGAGAACACTATCACCAGAGTGCACATTCCTGTCCATTTTGGGAGGGGGCACGGTCAGCTCTGTGCTGTGGCACCAACCCCTCACCACTACTCAGCCACTAACTGAGGAAAGGTTGTTGATGCTTAGTTATTAAGTCATGTCCAACTCTTTTGTGACGCCATGGACCATAGCCCATAAGGCTCCTCTGTTCATGGGATTGCCCAGCCAAGAATACTGAAATTGGTTGCCATTTCCTGCTCCAGAGGACCTTCCTGACCCAAGAGTCAAACCTGGGTCTCCTGCTTGCCTGTTAGATTTTTTTTAACCACTGAGCCACCAAGGAAGCCTTTTGCACACTAGGGGAAAAGTGAAATCAGCACAGAGCCAAGAAACCAACACAGCCCCAAGCTCACAGGCCTAGAATAATTCAGAAACTGCCATCACATACAGGAGAAACCCACTTTCTCAACACTCTTGTTCCAGCTCCTCTGGCCACATGCCTACCCTCGGTAAGGTGGTGAAAGCCATTGAGAATGGGGAAGTGTTTGCTTACACCTGGCTCAGGCTCTGGTCCCACCAACTCCAGCCCTACATCCCACTTGCAGTGGCTACCATCACACCCCAGGGAAAGATATGGCCCATGCTCACTTCAGATCCAGTTCCCCTACCAAAGCCATTGAAAATACACAGACTTCATAGGGACACTCCCATAACAGAAACCACTTTCAAGGACTGGAATATGTAATTGCTTTACCTAATGTCAGAGAGACAGAAAAAGTTAAGAAGAATAAGAAGTTGTAAGAATTTGTTTCAGACGAGAGAACAAGAGCAACTAAAACCTTGATTAAAACCCTAATGAAAAGTAGATAACTAATTTACCTGATAAAGAATTCAAAGCAATAATAAGAATGCTAATGAAACTGGGGAAATAATAGATGAACAGCATGAGTATTTTAACAAGGAACTAGGAGAAAAAAAAGACAGTTATAGCTCAAGTATACAATAACTGTAGTGAAAAATACACTAGACGGAATTAGCAGCATTTTAGTAATAAAGAAGAATGCTTAAGTGATATGGATTATAGAATAATGGAAACCACACAATAAACATAGCAAAAAGAACAACAGATTTTTTAAAAATATGAGTAGTTTAATGGACCTCTGTGACAACATCAAGCTTATTAGCATTTGTGTTGTAGTGGAATTAGCAGAAAAAAAGAGAAAATGTAAAAGATGTATTTAATGAAATTTTGGCTAAACACCTGAAGGAAACAGCTATCCAAGTTTGGGAGTTATGGAGAGTCTCAAACAAGATGAACCCAAAGAGAAATACACTGCACATATCATAGTTAAAATGGCAAAAGTTAAAGATCAAAATAGAATTTTAAAGGCAGCAATAGGAAAACAAAGAATCTCATTGGAGGAAACTCACATAAGTCTATTATATGCTGATTTTTCTGACTTCTTCAGGAGTAACACAATATATTTAAACTGCTAAAGGGAAAAAAAAAAAAAAAAAAACCCTGCAGCCTAGTATACTCTTCCAAGCAAGTCTATCATTTAGAATTGAAGTAAAAATAAAGAGCATCTCCAACAAGAAAAACCTAAGAAGGTTCACCAATACAAAAGCAACTATAGAGGAAATGTTTAAAAGTCTTCTTTGTTGAAAAAAGACTACAAGAAGAATAGGAAATTAGAGGAAAGGAAAATTCTATTGGTAAAAGTAAGTATCTAGTAAGGGCTGTGGATCAACCATTTTAAGCTAATATAGTGGTTATAAATGAAAATTGTAAAATCAGGCCAAGATATGAAAGCAATCTAAATGTCCATCAAGGGCCAAAGGGATAAAGATGTGATAAATACACCCAATGGAATACTGTTCAACTGTTAAAAAAAAATGAAGTTTTGCCATTAGCAATAAGTGAATAGATTTGGAGGACATTATACTAAATGAAATAAGTCACTGAGAAAGACAAACACTAAATAATATTATTTATATCTGAAATTTAAAAGATACAGCAAACTAGTAAATATAAAAACAAATCAGACTCACAGATATAGCAAAGAAACTAATGGTTACCAAAGAAGAATTAGAAGAGGGAGGGGCAATAAAAGGGTAGGGAACCAAGAGATATGACTACTATTTATAAAGTAAACAAGCTATAAGAATATACTGTTCACACAGGGACTATAACCAATATTGTATAATAAACATAAAACCTTTAAAATTTGAGTAACTCTGTTGTACACCTGAAACATATAATATTGTAGATAGATATAAACCTCTGTAAAAAGGTGAAAATTATAAATTCAGCCATAACTAAAACAAATGGAATAGACATGAAAATGTAAAATACAACATCTAAGACACAAAACTTGGGGAAGCAAGTAAAACTGCAAATATACTAGAATTTGTTTTAACTTAAATTACTAGCAGTTTATGGGGCTGGAGCACAGGATGATTCAGGTAGAGAATGTGGGGTGGGAGGTGGGAGGGGGCTTCGGCATTGGGAGATTGTGTTCACCTGTGGCTGATTCATGTCAATGTATGGCAAAACAAATACAGTATTGTAATTTAAAAAAAGGGGGGCTTATCTTAAAAAAAAAAAAAAAGAGTGGCTATAGATATAGGTCAAAATATATGAAACTGGTGGTAACCATAATAAACAACCTGCAGGAGATATTATAAAAACTAGAGAGAAAGGAGCACAAACATAAAAACTACAGAAATCATCAAACTACAATGGAAGAGACCAATAGAAAATGACAGAGCAGACATTCAGAAACATCCAGAAAACAAATAACAAAAGATAGTAAATAGATAACGTATTTACGTGTCAGTAGACTAAATGTTCCAATAAGACATAGGTTGGCTAAACGGATTAAAAAATAAAACAAACAAACAAAGTACCATCCAACATGTGCTGCCTACAAGATATTCACTTCGAATCTAAAGAGACACAGAATAAAATGAGGGATAGTAAAAGATACAAGTCAGGAGGAAAAAAAGAAAAAGGAGGGTTCTCTACCCATATAAGGCAAAGTAGTCATTACAACAAAGTCAATAGTAAAAGACAAAGGACATTAAAAGGATCAGTGAAGAGAATATAATGCTCAGAAACATATACGGACCTAATATGCTTATGTGCTAAGTTGCTTCAGTCACGTCCGATTTTTGCGACCTCATGGACTGTAGCCAGCCAGGCTCCTCTGTCCATGGGGTTCTCCAGGAAACATTTCTGGTTTGGGTAGCCATTCCCTTCTACAAGGGATCTTCTCAGTACAGGAACTGAACCCAGGTCTCTTGCATTGTGGGTAGATTCTTTACCTTCTGAGCCACCAGGGAAGCCCTTGGAAAATGGTATAGAGGTTCATCACAAAAGTAAAAATAAAACTGCCTATGATCCAACAAGCAGTATATATCTGAAGAAAACAAAATCTTTCAAGTACCATGAAATATTACAACCAGAGTTCACAGAAGCATCATTGTCAATAGCAAAGACGTGGAAGCCACCTAAGTGCAAATCAACATATAAATTATATATATATATATATATATATAATTGATATATAAATAAATATATATATATTGATTTATTTATATAATATTCATATATATATGTCAATTCGGTTCAGTAGAGTCACAGTCGTTCAGTCATGTGCGACTCTTTGCGACCCCATGAATTGCAGCACACCAGGCCTCCCTGTCCATCACCAATTCCCAGATTTCACTCAGACTCACATCCATCGAGTCGGTGATGCCATCCAGCCATCTCATCCTCTTTCATCCCCTTCTCCTCCTGCCCCCAATCCCTCCCAAAATCAGACTCTTTGCCAATGAGTCAACTCTTTGCATGACGTGGCCAAAGTACTGGAGTTTCACTTTTAGCATCAGTCATTCCAAAGAACACCCAGGACTCATCTCCTTTGGAATGGACTGGTTGGATCTCTTGCAGTCCAAGAGACTCTCAAGAGTCTTCTCCAACACCACAGTTCAAAAACCTCAATTCTTCAGTGCTCAGCTTTTTTCACAGTCCAACACTCACATCCATACATGACTACTGGAAAAACCACATCTTTGTCCAGACGAGCCTTTTTGGCAAAGTAATATCTCTGCTTTTGAATATGCTGTCTACGTTGGTCATAATTTTCCTTCCAAGGAGTAAGTGTCTTTTAATTTCATGGCTGCAATCACTATCTGCAGTGATTCTGGAACCAAAAATATAAAGTCTGACACTGTTTCCACTGTTTCCCCATCTATTTCCCATGAAGTAATGGGAGCAGATGCCATGATCTTTGTTTTCTGAATGTTGAGCTTTAAGCCAACTTTTTCACTCTCCATTTTCACTTTCATCAAGAGGCTTTTTAATTTCTCTTCACTTTCTGCCATAAGGGTGGTGTCATCTGCATATCTGAGGTTATTGATATTTTCCCAGCAATCTTGATTCCAGCTTGTGCTTCTTCCAGTCCAGCGTTTCTCATGATGTACCCTGCATATAATTTAAATAAGCAGGGTGACAATATACAGCCTTGACGTACTCCTTTTCCTATTTGGAACCAGTCTGTAGTTCCATGTCCAGTTCTAACTGTTGCTTCCTGACCTGCATACAGGTTTCTCAAGAGGCAGTCAGGTGCTCTGGTATTCCCAGCTTTTTCAGAATTTTCCACAGTTTATTGTGATCCACACAGTCAAAGGTTTTGGCATAGTCAATAAAGCAGAAATAGATGTTTCTCTGGAACTCTCTTGCTTTTTCCATGATCCAGCAGATAGTGGCCATTTGATCTCTGGTTCCTCTGCCTTTTCTAAAACCAGCTTGAACATCTGGAAGTTCACAGTTCACGTATTGCTGAAGCCTGGCTTGGAGAATTTTGAGCATTACTTTACTAGCATGTGAGATGAGTGCAATTGGGCGGTAGTTTTAACATTCTTTGGCATTGCCTTTCTTTGAGATTGGAGTGAAAACTGACCTTTTCCAGTCCTGTGGCCACTGCTGGCATATTCCAAGTTTGTTGGCATATTGATTGCAGCACTTTCACAGCATCATCTTTCAGGATTTGAAATAGCTCAACTGGAATTCCATAACCTCCACTAACTTTGTTCGTAGTGATGCTTTCTAAGGCATTATGTGTGTGTATATATATATGTGTGTGTGTGTGTGTGTGTGTGTGTGTGTGTATACATACATCATACACATATACATTTAATGGCTTAATAATCAGTTAAATTCAGTCACTCAGTCATATCTGGCTCTTTTCAACCCCATGGAATGCAGCACAACCGGCCTCCCTATCCATTAACAACTCTAGCTTACTCAAACTCAGGTCCATTGAGTTGATGATGCCATCCAACCATCTCATCCTCTTTCATCCCCTTCTCCTCCTGCCTTCCATCTTTCCCAGAATCCAGGTCTTTCCAAATGATTCAGCTTTTCACATCAGGTGGCCAATGTACTAGAGATTCATCTTCACTATCAGTGGGCTTGAGAGTCCTTTGGACTGCAAAGAGATCCAACAAGTCAATCTTAAAGAAAATCAGTCCTGAATATTCATTGGAAAGACTGATGCTGATGCTGAAGCTGAAGCTCCAATATTTGGCTACCTGAAGCAAAAAACCAACTCATTGGAAAAGACCCTGATGCTGGGATAGATTTAGGGCAGGAGGAGAAGGGGATGACAGAGGATGAGATGGTGGATGACATCATCAACTCAGTGGACATGAGTCTGAGCAAATTCTGGGACATAGTGAAGGATAGGAAAGCCTGGAGTGCTGCAGACCATGGGATCTCAAAGAATTGGAGAAGACTAAGAAACTGAACAACAAAAGAAAAAGAAAAAGAAGAGGAGGAGGAGGAGATGAGATGAATTAGGACATTGGGACTAACATATAAACACTACTATGTATAATAGAGATAACTAATGAAAACCTCCTATATAGCAAAAGAACCTCTACTCAGTGTTCTGTAGTGACTTACATGGGAAGGAAATTTTTTTAAAAAGGAGTAGTTATATGTATACATATGACCTAGATAGCATATTAAAAAACAGAGGCATTACTTTGTCAACAAAGTTCCATCTAGTCAAGGCTATGGTTTTTCCAGTAGTCATGTATGGGTGTGAGAGTTAGACTGTGAAGAAAGCTGAGTGCTGGAGAATTGATGCTTTTGAACTATGGTGTTGGAGAAGACTCTTGAGAGTCCCTTGGACTGCAAGGAGATCCAACCAGTCCATTCTAAAGGAGATGAGTCCTGGGTGTTCTTTGGAAGGAATGATGCTAAAGCTGAAACTCCAGTACTTTGGCCACCTCATGAGAAGAGCTGACTCACTGGAAAAGACTCAGATGCTGGGAGGGATTGGGGGCAATAGGAGAAGAGGACAACAGAGGATGCGATAGCTAGATGGCATCTCTGACTTGATGGACATGAGTCTGAGTGAACTCCGGGAGTTGGTGATGAATAGGGAGGTCTGGAGTGCTGCAGTTCATCTAGTCTCAAAGAGTCAGACTCGACTGAGCGACTGAACTGAACTGAACTGATGACTGATTGAATTTACTGTACAGCAAGAAAGTAACACAGCATTATAAAGCAATTATACTGTAATAAAAGTTAACCAAAAAAAGAAACTTATTAGGCACCATTTGTGTGCTAGACTAGTGATATCCAATTTAAATATGTCAAGTCCCACATGCGATTTCAAACTTTTTCCACTAGCCGAATTAAAAAAGCAGAAGGAAAAGACATGATACTAATTATAATAACGTTTCCTATAACTCAATAGATACAAAATATTATCACTTCAACATACAACCAATATAAAAATTAAGATACTTCTACCTTTTATTGTACTAAGCTTTCAAAATGTTCTCAGAGCAGCGCAAATAAATGTGATACTAATCTTTTTAATTAAAAACACTTGATCTCTATTTAGATTTCATAAAATTTACAATTTAAGAGATAGATCCCATATTTAAGTTGTGTCAGACATGTGCTCAGGCTATCTCTAGTTCTGGCGAGTGGGGGTGCCCTCAAGTTGTGGCTCATGAGCTCGGTAGTTGTCGCACTTGGGCTCTAGAGCATGGGCTTCAGTAGTTGTGGCCCAAGGGCTCCGTAGCTGTGGCGAATGGAATTAGTTGTCCCAGGACATGTGGCATCTTCCCTTACTAGGAATTGTACCCATGTCCCCTGCATTGGCAGGTGGATTCTTTATTACTGGACTACCAGGGAAGTTCAGTGGCCATACATTTTTGTCATTTAAAAATAAAATATCCTATTTTGTTAAATAGTAACTTTTTCATATTTTTACAGTTTTATTGAGATAAACTGACTGTATATGTTTAGTGAAAGTCACTAAGTTGTGTCTGACTCTCTGTGGACCCATGGATTATATGGTCCATGGAATTCTCCAGGCCAGAATGCTAGGGTGGGTAGCCTTTCCCTTCTCCAGAGGATCTTCCCAACCCAGGGATCAATCCCAGATCTTCTGCATTGCAGGCAGATTCTTTATCAGCTGAGCCACCATGGAAGACTAAGAATAGTGGAGTGGGTAGTTTGTCGCTTCTCCAGCGGATCTTGCTGACCTAGGAATTGAACGGAGGTCTCCTGCATTGCAGGTAGATTCTTTACCAACTGAACTATGAGGGAAGCCCAGTTTTAGGGAATGTGGTTCAAGATGGTGACATAGGAGTATCCTGAGCTCACCTCCTCCCATGAATGCAGAGAATCTACAGCTACATATGAAGCAGTCACCTCTGGAAAAGATCTGAAAACTAGCTGAGCACCTTCTCACATTGTAAGATGAGAAAAAGTTACGTTGAAGTGGATAGAACAGGCTGAGATACAGTCTCACTACCAACTCACCCTCTGGTGTATAAACCAAAAATGGTGAAGGTACTCACAAACCTGAGTTTTTTGCACTATTCTAGTTCTGATATAGAAGAAAATTATTATTTAGAACTGTTAAAATTATAAGAAATCTTTCTCCTGAAGACCCAGTGTTCCCTTCCTCCTTTAATAAGATTTATTTTCTAGACTGTGTAGAGAATTTATGGATTAGGAAATCTCAGAGGGAACATTTTTCCTATAGATGAGTCATTGACAGGCCAGTTAATTGGGATTCTGAGGTACCTCATCTGGTCATGAATCTACCTGGAATGCAGGAGACCCCAGTTCAATTCCTGGGTCAGAAAGATCTCCTGGAGGAGAGGTAAGCAGCCCACTCTGTATTCGTGGGCTTCCCTTGTGGAACAGATGGTAAAGAATCCATCTGCAATGAGGGAAACATGGGTTTGATCCCTGGGCTGGGAAGGTCCCCTGGAGGAGTGTATGACAACCCAATTCTGTATCCTTGCCTGGAGAATAGCAGAGGACAGAGGAACCTGGTGGGTCACAGCCACAAACAATTGGACAAGACTGAGTGACTAAGCATATCACCAGCAATGATTTGCTGTGACTCACTTCTGAATAATATTTTCCAGAATTGCTCTTATGCCAAGCTTAAATATGTCTGGCTTCATGCATAAACTGGGTGAAAGACTCTCTTAACAAGTTTCTGAATTTCTTACATATTTGCTGCATAAATTGTTTTTGCATCAGTTGTTTTTGTAGGAAATAAAAGACTAGGGCTTCCTCTTCATTTCTGTAATCTAAATGAACAGAAAATGGGGGTTTTCACTCTTCTTTGGGGAATGGAAAGTCCCTAAGAGAAGGAAAAACTTGAGTAAGCTATGGAATCCCTAAGGGACTAAGGACAGAGTAAGGTACAGACTACAAATGCAATCCCCCAGATCCCTATTATACATAGACTGTTTCCCTGGGGAAGAGACTGAACAAATTTCTGCCACATTTATAAGTGAGTGCATTATAGCATTATCCTTACACATTAAATCTTCTGTGACTTACCAAGTGGCAAAAATAATAATAAAGAAGAATGTTTATTTTTCTCTGCTTCTTGAGTGGACTAAAAGTCATACACAGAAATTATGATCTATATTTCTAAAAGATTTTGAAGTCAAATCAGAAAATACATGTGGACTGCATTCTATTAGAATCAAAGGAACCAAAGCTTCAGAATCTGAAATTGCCCTACTAAGACCAGAGGGTAAAACCAATGATAAGAAGCCCTGGCATTTTCTGGAGAAAGGAAGGTGAGTTTCTGAATTCCACTTATTCATGTCCTTCTTGTTTGAAATGGAAGTCCAAGGATCTAAGATATGACAGTTTATTTCCCAATTTTGCCTCCTAAGACTCACATAAATCTTAGAAAAATATCTATTCAAAACATTGATCAGTGAATGCTCAGAGACATGGGACCTAAGAGGATGCATTAGATCAGTCAGTAAGTTCCCTCTCGATGGACAGAAGTCTCATTCATCTACAGTTACAGCTTTTACTCTATGATGTGGGGTGGAGAGTTAACCTCTTGTAGACTTTGGCCTACAATGGCAGCCCACTCCAGTACTCTTGATTGGAATATCCCATGGGCAGAGGAGCCTGGTGGGCTGCAGTCCATGGGGTTGCTGAGAATCAGACATGACTGAGCGACTTCACTTTCACTTTTCACTTTTATGCATTGGAGAAGGAAATGGCAACCCACTCCAGTGTTCTTGCCTGGAGAAGCCCAGGGAAGGGGTAGCCTGGTGGGGTGCTGTCTATGGGGTCGCACAGAGTCTAACACAACTGAAGTGACTTAACAGTAGACTCTGGCCATTTAGTTTTAGTTAAGAAGCAGTTTTCTTTGTTCTCACCCCACCAGTCTAATCTGCTTTAAAGAGCAGCAATTAATCACTAGAGTCTCTGCCTATAGTCTTACTGGTGAGGGGAAACTCCAAATGAAAGGGGAAACTCCAAATGAAAGGAGAAATGTTGAGATATGGGAAGAATTAGTCAATCCTGCTGCAAACCTCTCTTTTATCCACTGTGCAGTCAAGTCTGCACAGGGCAGTGGTTTCTTTCTTCTGTAGGCTAAGTTTTGATACTCTTTCCTACTTAGTTTATAAAGACCCCAAAAAGCAAAATTCCCTGTCACTTCTTTTCATGATAATGGTAACACAGGTCCACGAGAGAGTAGGTAAGACAATTCCATGAGTCCAGGCTGGGTTACTCTGAGATATCCCCAGCCCAAACACCACACTTGTGAGAGGAGATACTGTGTGAAAACTGAGTCATGGTTCTCTATGTAACCTTTTTCTTCTGTGCTCACAGATCACCTTAGAGAAGAATGGCTCCTGGAAATGGCTCTTCTGTGACCGAATTCATTCTGTTGGGATTAACCAACCAGCCAGATCTCCAGCTCCCTCTGTTCTTCCTGTTCCTAGGAATGTACATGGTCACTGTGCTGGGAAATTTGGGATTGATAGTCCTAATTGCACTGAATTCACACCTACACACCCCCATGGACTTTTTCCTCTTTAACTTGTCCTTCATAGACCTCTGTTATTCTTCTGTCTTTACACCCAAAATGCTGATTAACTTCATATCAAAGAAGAATATTATTTCTTACGTGGAGTGCATGACCCAGCTCTACTTCTTCTGTTTTTTTATCATTTCTGAATGCTATGTGCTGACATCAATGGCCTATGACCGCTATGTGGCCATCTGTAAGCCACTCTTGTATAATGTTGCTATGTCCCCTAAAGTGTGTTCCAGCCTTATGCTTGGTTGCTACTTGATGGCATTTTCTGGTGCCATGGCTCACACTGGATGCATGCTGAGACTGACCTTCTGTGATGCAAATGCCATCAACCATTATTTCTGTGACATCCTCCCTCTGCTCGAGCTCTCCTGCACAAGTACCTATGTCAACGAGCTGGAAATGTTCATTGTGGTGGCATCAATATCATTGTGCCCAGTCTCACCATCTTTGTCTCTTATGGTCTCATCCTCACCAACATCCTCCACATCAGCTCCACAGAGGGCAGGTCCAAAGCCTTCAGCACCTGCAGTTCGCACATCATTGCTGTTTCTCTGTTCTTTGGGTCAGGGGCATTCATGTATCTCAAACCACCTTCTGCTGTGTCTATGGATGAGGGAAAAATCTCTTCTGTCTTTTACACCAGTATGGTTCCTATGATGAACCCATTAATCTACAGCTTGAGGAACAAAGACGTTAAACTTGCTCTGAGAAAAACACTGAGTACAAGACAGTTTTAATTAGAGCTGTCCGTGTGCATGTGTTACAGGAGAGTGATGTTGAGTGTTTAATTTTAATGGCAATCTTCTTACCATATTTTTATTATCTTTTTTACCTAGTATCTTAAATAAATTTGAGTCCTATTTATATAATTTATTTCCATTTATATATTTTTTTCACTGTTTTCAAGATACATGTCATCTCTTTTTCTTACATAGTAATAACATTAAATAGTGAATATATTATCTCTTTTCATTATCATTTTGAAATTATTTTTCTACTGGGAAAAGATGAATGGTCTCCAAATAGTGAATTACATAGCACTGGACTGAAAACATATCACTAGGGTTGTTTTTATCTATCAACTTGCAATAAGAAGGATAAATAAGGATAAATACTCTCTTTCTACTATTCCCATATATCACCTGGCAATAATATATCTTCTTTAAATACCATAGACTGATGGTTCTAAGGGTATCAAGGACAATTCATTTCCCATCCATAAGCTTTTGGTGAGGAGTTTTATTTTTCACCTTTGTAAGTCAAATTGACACATAGCCAATCATCAAAATACATGTCTTGCATGGATGGGAAAGTGAATCCAAGACTAGATAATGATTTACTTTAAGTCACACACAGTTATAGATTAAATTCTGGTCATTCTGACTTCAAATGTATTATTCTTCAGTATACTCTATACACTCTTGATTATGTTATTCTATTTCAATGAACATGAAATATAAGAAAACATTCCTGATTTAAAGTTGATTTTCCTCTGTCTCAGAATGACATATGAATTTTTCTCAAGCTGGATATTCCTTTCTTTTCTTTTTAGCAAAACAGTTTGATTGTCTTTTGCTATTGTTATCTGAAAGACAAAGTCTTTTGGGCTCATATAGAGATGGTTTGCTCAAAAGGGAAATTACTATTTCTGCAAAATTGAAAACCTGAATTTGGAATGCTTTTAAGTGTTAGTACTTCAAAGAACAGGGCATAAGCATTAAGGATGCTCAGAAACATGTTGGACTCAAAGAGCATATAGTCAATAAATAAGATGTCCCCGTGTGGGACACAGTCGAGAGATTTAGGGACCTGGGCTTCCCTTGTGGTTCAGTTGGTAAAGCATCTTCCTTCAATGTGGAAGACCTGGGTTTGATCCATGGGTTGGGAAGATCCCTTGGAGAAGGGAACCCACTCCACTATTCTAGCCTGGAGAATTCCATGCACTGTATAGTCCATGGGATTGCAAAGAATCCTACACCGACTGAGTGACTTTCACTTTCATTCTGAAATTGTTTTCTATTTTTCATAGTACTGTGACTATATTTCACTATTCATAAATCTTTGATAAACCTATTTGCATAATGAGCACACATTATTAGTGTTTGGGAGAATGAATGTGGAAGAGCTGTGATCTCGTTTGGGGAAGTGGGTAGAGAGAAGGCATCAGTTACAGGAGATAAATTGTGAGGAGTAATTGAATCAAGAAAGGAAAAAGTAATTATTCAAAAAAGTGTTGGATAATGAACACCTTTATCTGTGAACTCACTCCTTGTGCAAGACCCTAGATACTATTGAGATCACAGGATTTCTCTAGAAAAGATGGAAGCTTAAGTTATTTATGGTTTAAAATGTTAAACCAACAGGACTAGATGACTTTTGAACAAGTAGATTATTTCTGGTTTTGCTGGATTCTGTGTGCTACATTCATATAGAGTTTTAGGTACAGAAACATCAAATTGCAGCTTGGAGAATAGTGACAATGTGAAAGAAATATTTGGAGAATAAAGCAAGTTATGACAAGAATGTTGGATTATTTTTTGAAAGCAAAAGTGTGCTACTTTAAAAATCCTCAATATGCTGTATCAGTGACCCTGTAATCATTTTCTAAGATATTTTGAAAAATATTAATTACCAAGCACTCCTCTTAATCTCCAGTCAGTATTTATGTATTTTGAAATTTGACAAAGCTGATTTTTTTACTTTGTTTTGAGATGATCTGCATAACTAAAATTTTTTGAGATGTTCAGCATAGCTAAATCCTTGGCTGATATTTCTAGACGACCACTCTTTTTCCATCTCCTGACTGCAATATGGACATGATTGATTTTTCCTTAACAAGATTTATTTACCTAAAATTGTTGATCTTGATTAGAGTTTTGTTTGTTTAAACTAATATTTCCCTCTATAAACTAGTTTTTCAAATGGAAACAAATGCATCTAAACAAGTGAACTTAACTGGGCCATTTGGAAACCTACAGAATACTGATGCATGCACTTGATTATGTATTTTATAACAATTTGAGGATCCCCAAGAGTAAGTTAAGCCCAACCACTAATCTTTCATTTTGTATGCCTCAAAATTAGAATGAAATCTGTTCATCAGCATAAAAGAACAGCTCTTTATAATGAGTAGTGTATATCTTTGGTTAATCAAAAAAATACAAATAACTTAAAATACAATTTTTAATAATTATGGGTAGTAACATTGTAAAGGAGGCAACCTTATTGATTGTGCAGTAACTTAATCATGTTTTAGTTAGCAATCGAACTGTGCATATCTCTACTTGGACTTCTTTTAAGTGGAGGGGGAATCAAGCCAGAGGATTTTAAATGTTCAGGTCAGTCGCTCTGACTGAACTGACTCTGTGACCCAATGGACTGCAGCACACCAGGCTTTCCTGTCCTTCACCAACTCCCAGAGCTTGCTGAAACTCATGTCCATCAATTCGGCTATGCCATCCAACCATCACATCCTCTATCATCCTTCTCCTGCCTTCAGTCTTTCCCAGCATCAGCATCTTTTGAATGACTCAGTTTTTCCCATTAGGTAGCCAAAGTATCGGCAGCTAAGCTTCAGCATCAGTCATCCCAATGAATATTCAGGACTGAGTTATTTTAGGATTGACCCGTTTGATCTCCTTGTAGTTCTTCCTTTCTTGAGTTATGTGATTGGCACTGACAGGTTTTGAAGGAAGTTATGGTTCTGCTGAAGGTGTTCCATCTTAGAGTCAATTCATAAGCCCTGCTTTCTCCTGTGCCCATGAACCAGGACAGAGCTTTTCTAAGTTCATGTGAAAATGGATTCTTCTCCAAGTTGCTGCATCATGAATATACATTTTCTTACCTAATTTAGCTTGACCAGTGATTTCAAATATTATACAATATACTGGGAAGATTCTAAATAAGAGACAGAGAACAGGGAAGATGTTTCAAAGAAGTCTTAAAATTTCACATGGCATTTTAATTTTCATTCATCAGAAATTCAATTACTAGCAGTTTCTTCCATCTCTCCCTTTTAAGGGTTGCACCACTAAAAACAAACAAGTAAACTGCATAATTGTGGTAGCTGCACAGTAATTATTTTGTTTGCGGAGGCCCTCTTTCTTTTTGGAGCATTTTGAAAGCATATTTTTGAGCATTTAATGCTTTTCTGTCAATAAGAGAGAGAAAACTCTATTATTATAGAATGATATTCTTCTCCCTCAAGATAAACTCATGTAGGTTTGTTTTTCACACAAAAACATACGTATTTCTAAAATGTGTTGAATCTTCCAAGGCAATTGAGTGGTCTTCGAAAAGTAAACATTCTCCTTTCTTTTTATGTTTTTGAGAAGGTTAAAGTTTTGTAGCATATTTAAAGTGTGCAAGATACTTCGGTCAATCAGAACGGTACTTTCATGGCTTCTCATCAAAGTTAACTCTGACTCACTTTCTTCTTTAGTTTTAACCAAGCCTTAATCATAGTTTTAAGAAATAGTTTTTACTACATAGCTTCAATTTTCAAGTGAGTAATGGAGAACCACTGAAGGTTCTTGACCCAGGGAGGGACAGAGCTGTGCTTTCAGACCTTATTCTAGCAGCATTCGGTTCAGTTCAGTTCAGTTCAGTTCAGTCACTCAGTCGTGTCCGACTCTTTGTGACTCCATGAATTGCAGCATGCCAGGCCTCTCTGTCCATCACCAATTCCCAGAGTTCACTCAAACTCATGTCCATCAAGTCGGTGATGCCATCCAGCCATCGCATCCTGTTATCCTCTTCTCCTCCTGCCTCCAATCCCTCCCAGCATCAGAGTCTTTTCCAGTGAATCAGCTCTTTGCATGAGGTGGCCGAAGCATTGGAGTTTCAGCTTTAGCATCATTCCTTCCAAAGAACACCCACGACTGATCTCCTTTATAAAGTACTGATTGGATCTCCTTGTAGCATTGTTCATGACCAAATAAGAGTGAATATATGAGAAAATGCTAAATAATAGTTATGAGCTTCTATAGTTCAACATTACACTGGTTCAGTTTAATCATAAAGCCAGAAGTTGTGTGGTGGCTGGGGACAGGTGGGTGCAGGTCTTTGCAGTTGTAAACATTGTGGTTAAGCATAACAGAAGTTATGAATGTATTCTGAAAGCTCTTAGAAAAAAAGATGAATTTCAGAAGTATTCACTGAGTTCCTTCTGTGTGCTCAGCATTGTTCTTAGTTTCAGGATCCAAATAGTTAACGAGATAGAATAAATGTTTGTCCTAATAAAATATACAGTTTATAGAAAAGCATGAATTAAAGGGGAAAAGTTTGATGAGTATTATGAAAAAGAATCTACTGAAATTTATGAGAACATGAGTAGTAACAGCTGATGTTTATTGACACTCATATGCCAGTACTGGCCCAACCATTTTACTTATTTTTTATTCATTTGATTAACACAGCAGCTCAATAAAAGAGATGCTATTTTGACATTCCTTACTTCATGTAGGTGAACCTAGAGATTCAATAACTTGTCCAAAGTGTCACAGTGTGTAAAAGTGGAAGAGGAAGGTAGGATTCAGAGGACTCTCTCTAACCTCTAACTCCATAACCCCTACTCTTTTCTATCATGAGAAAAATTGTTAATTTCAGTTACTGAAATGTTAAAGGAAATTAGCCAGCAGAAGAGTCAGGTAGAAATTTCAGGAAGATGTTAAAAGTATAAACTATAGAAGGAATATCAATCAGTCAGTCAGTCAGTCAGTTCAGTCGCTCAGTCGTGTCCGACTCTGTGACCCCATGAATCGCAGCACACCAGGCCTCCCTGTCCATCACCAACTCCTGGAGTTCACTCAGACTCACGCCCATCGAGCCAGTGGTGCCATCCAGCCATCTCATCCTCAGTTGTCCCCTTCTTTTCCTGCCCCCAATCCCTCCCAGCATCAAAGTCTTTTCCAGTGAGTCACCTCTTCGCATGAGGTGGCCAAAATACTGGAGTTTCAGCTTTAGCATCATTCCTTCCAAAGAAATCCCAGGGCTGATCTCCTTCAGAATGAACTGGTTGGTCTTGCAGTCCAAGGGGCTCTCAAGAGTTTTCAGTTTTCTCCAACACCACAGTTCAAAAGCATCAATTCTTCGGCACTCAGCCTTCTTCACAGTCCAACTCTCACATCCGTACATGACTACTGGAAAAACCATAGCCTTGACTAGATGGACCTTAGTTGGCAAAGTAATGTCTCTGCTTTTGAATATGCTTTCTAGTTTGGTCATAACTTTTCTTCCAAGGAGTAAGCATCTTTTAATTTCATGGCTGCAATTACCATCTGCATTTCAGAGACATCTCAGATAGAGAACAGCTGAAATGAGTCACTGCAACATTTGATGAATTCAGATAAAGAAAGTAACCTCTAAGTAGGTCTCTTGTGGAAGTATATCCATTTAGTAAATGTAAATAAAGAGGGAATGAGACAATGTAACAGCTTCCCTTTCAGAGGTGTAGATAATGAGGCAATGTAAATTGACTTTGGATCTAACTGAGGGATTTACAGTCCCTAGAATAAAGCAAAAATGAGTAAAAGAGTGAGTCTCTAAGGAAATAAAGACAGATCATGAACCAGGAAACAAAATTTCCTTATTCCATATTAAACATATAATCTACACTCTGGGGAAGAGACCAGGCAAGTTTCTAACCTGTTTTTCACCAAGTGCATTACATCCTTAAACTCACATTAAATCTTCTGCGTCTAATCAAGTAGCAAGTATTATAATAAAAGGATTATCTTCTTCTGTTGCTTGAGAACAATTTCTGAAAATATCAGAAATTATAGAAGTTCACAAATATTTCCAGGGCATATGTGAATTAATGTCTACTTCTTCTCCCCTAAAATCAAAGAGCTCAAGCCTAGAAAACATGAAATGACATTTCCAGAATCAACAGAGTAAATACATAGGGTAAGGAGAAAGTCCTGAAGTTTTAAGATCAAAGTTAGGTGAGTTTCTGAATTTAATTTACTATACTTTTTCCTTGTTTTGTGATCAAAGTCCAGGGACCTATCATATGTCTACTCTTTCTCATTTTGTGAAGCTGAGACTCAAGTAAAACTACTGGATGCATTTGTTGGAGAGGAATCAGAGAATATTAGAGGGACTCAAAGACATATCAGTCAGGAAGTTTCCTCTAAGTAGGGGGATCTCTCACTCTTCTTCCCTTATGACTTTTACTCTGTGACAAGGTTGGTAACTTGATTCTCATAGACTTGGGTCACCTCATCTTGAAGCAGCGTTCTTGGTTCCTGCCACAGAAGGTCTAACCTGCATGAGAAGCCAGCACCAGGTTGCTAGGGTCACTGCCTCCAGTGGGACTGGTGAGGGAAGAGTTGACATGAATGAAGGTTGGGATAGTGTCAGGCATTCACAGTGTGTATCCTCTTTTATAGGAGGAGTAACTGTGGAAGAGCTGAGTTGTTCTCTAATGGAACCCTTTCGCCTGTGTCCACAGATTCCTTTCGAGAAGAATGGCTCTTGGAAATAGGTCCGACTCTGTGTGACCCCATAGATGGCAGTCCGCCAGGCTCCCGCATCCGTGGGTTTCTCCAGGCAAGAACACTGGAATGGGTTGCTGTTTCCTTCTCCAGTGCATGAAAGTGGAAAGTGAAAGGGAAGTCACTCAGTTGTGTCTGACTCTTAGCAACCCCATGGACTGCAGCCTACCAGGCTCCTCCTTCCATGGGATTTTCCAGGCAAGAGTACTGGAGTGGAGTGCCATCGCCACGTTGCTTTTCCCTTCTCCAGGGGGATCATCACTACTCAGGGATCGAACCTAGGCCTCCTGTATTGCAGGCAGATTCTTTACCTCTTGAGCCATCAGGGAAGCCCTGGTGACCAGATGACTAGACCTGATCATCAGTTCAACTGAATTCACATCTACATACTTTTTCTCTTTAACTTTTCCTTCATAGATCTCTGTTATTCTTCTGTGTTTGCAAAAAAAATGCTAATTAACTTCACTTCGAAGAAGAAGATCATTTCTTACATGGGGAGCATGACTCAGCTCGACTTTTTCTGTTTTCTTGTTATTTCTGAAATCCATGTGCTGACATCAATGGCCTATGACCACCATGTGGCCATCTGTAAGCCACTTTTGTATAATACTATGTACCCTAAAGTGTGTTCCAGCCGTGTGCTTGGTTCCTACTTGATGGCATTTTCTGAGCCATGGCTCACACTGGAAGCACGCAGAGACTGAATTTCTGTGATGCAAACACTATTAATCATTATTTCCGTGGCATTCACCCTCTGCTTCAGCTCTACTGCACAAGTACCTCATTCAATAAGTTGGTTGTTTTCACTGTGGTGGGCATCAACATCACGGTGCCCAGTTTCACCATCTTTATGGAGTCATTTTCTCCAGCATCTTCCACATCAGCTCCACAGAGAGCAGGTCCAAAGCCATCAGCACCTGCAGTTCCCACATCATTGTTGTTTCTCTCTTCTTTGGATCAGGGGCATTTGTGTATCTTAAACCATTTTCTGCTGCATTTCTGGATGAGCAAAACATCTCTTATCTCTTTTACAACAATGTAGTTGTTATGATGAACCCCTTAATCTACAGCTTGAGATACAAAGATGTGAAAACTGCTCTGAGAAAAACTATATAGTTTTGATTAGCAACCACACCTCTTTTTACAAATAATCACAGAATACAGATATTCTCACTGTACATTCATGAAGACTTTCTAATTTTTTGTGTGTCTGCCTCTTAAAAGTCCCAGTCTTTAATGTCTGGCTTCCAAAAGACAAAAGAAGAAGAAGAGGAAGGGGAAGGGGAAGGAGGGAGGGGGAAGGGGAAGGAGGGGAAGGGGAAGGGGAAGGAAGGAAGAAGGGTAAGGGGAAGGGGAAGGGGCAGGGGAAGGGGAAGGGGAAGGGGAAGGGGAAGGGGGGAAGGGGAAGGGGAAGGGGAAGGGGAAGGGGAAGGGGGATACAAGTTACTGGTCTGGTCTTTAAATTCCCTGAAACTCACTTCAGCTGGGCTGGGGGAGGAAGGGGCAAAGCCATGGTGGGGAGATGCATCAATTATGGCTGCTCTCCTCTCTGCACTCTGATTCAGAAGCAACCATCAATAATCAGAGAAGAGACATTGGATATTTGGAGGAAAATGACCTATTTACCACCTGGGTCCCATAAGCATTCTGGCAAAGTTCAGCTGGAACTTGTGCAGGTGGGTTAGCCATAGAGTTGTGTGGGGGCGTGGGTAGCTGCACTACAGTGAAAATGACTGAAATCAACCACAATTAACTGTCCAAGTGTCCTGGAAGTTGTGAGGTTTCAACAGACCACACACTCCAAAATAGTTATAAAAGAGAGATTCTGGCAGTGGGATTGTTTTTAAGTGGGGAAATATTTGCAGGGCTTCCTATTTGCCCTCTTTCCAGGATCCTCCCCCTTCCCCTTTTATACAGCAATCCGTTTCCTTGCACAGCTGTCCACCAGCTCATCAACCCAGTTACACATGTTTAAACCTAGCATACCCTCTCATATTTTCTTTACTTGTTCTATATACTCAAATACATTTAGACGGGCTATATCCTTGACTTAAAAGAAATATTATTTAAAAGAGTATCTGACTTCTTGTTTTTGAAGAACACATCTGATCATTTAAAACAACATCATTGAAACCTCTTCAGTGTTCTATGCTGTAAACATAATTTATCCAACCATCTCACATAGACAGAGATTTTATATAATACTTCCCGTTTTTATCATCAAAAGCAATGACAAAATAAACACCAGTATACACACATCATTTTATGCCAGTACTTTTACTTCAATAATATCCCAGAACGTTGTCTTTCTGTGTGTTATATAAATCAAATATTTCTCTGAAGTGAGTGAGTGAGTCAGTTCAGTCGCTAAACCTTGTCTGACTCTTTGGAACCCCATGGATGGCAGCATGTCAGGCTTCCCTGTATGTCACCAACTCCCAGAGTTGGCTCAAACTCATGTCCATAGAGTCAGTGATGCCATCCAACCATCTCATCCTCTGTAACCCCTTCTCCTCCTGCCTTCAGTCTTTCCCAGCATCAGGGCCTTTTCTAATGAGTCAGTCCTTCACATCAGGTGGCCAAAGTATTGGAGTTTCAGCTTCAGTATCAGGTCCTTCCAATGAATATTCAGGACTGATTTCCTTTAGGATTAACTGGTTGGATCTCCTAGCCATCCAAGGGACTCTCAAGAGTCTTTTCTAACACCACAGTTCAAAAATATCATTTCTTCAGCACTCAGCTTTCTTTATCATCCAACTCTCACATCCATACATGACTACTGGAAAAATCATAACTTTGACTATTTGGACATTTGTTGGCAAAGTAATGTCTCTGCATTTTAATATGCTGTCTGGGTTGGTCATAGCTTTTCTTCCAAGGAGCAAGTGTCTTTTAATTTCATGGCTGCAGTTACCAACTGCAGTGATTTTTGGAGCCCCCTAAATTAAAGTCTCTCACTGTTTCCAGTGTCTCCCCAATATTTTCCATGAACTGATGGGGCCAAATGTCATGACCTTAGCTTTCTGAATGTTGAGGTGTTTTTTTGTTTTTAATTTATTTTCAATTAAAGGATTTTTTTTTACAGAATTTTGTTGTTTTCTGTCAAACCTCAACATAAATCAGCCATAGGTATACAAATATTCCCTCCCTTCTGAAACTCCCTCCCATCTCCTTCCTCATCCCAACCCTCTAGGTTGATTCAGAGTCCCTGTTTTCATCTCCTGAGACAAATTACCATTGGCTATCTATTTTACATATGGTAATGTAAGATTTCATGTTACTCTTTCCATACATCTCACCCTCTCCTCCCCTCCCCATGTACATAAGTCTATTCTTTGTCTACTTTTCCATTGCTTCCCTGGTAAATAAATTTTTCAGTACCATTTTTATAGATTCCTTATATATGTTAGAATACAATATTCATCTTTCTCTTTCTGATTTACTTCACTCTGTATAATAAGCTCTAGGTTCATCCACCTCATTAGAACTGACTCAAATGTGTTCCTTTTTATGGCTGAGTAATATTCCATTGTGCACATGCACCCTACTTCTTTACCCATTCATCGTTGATGGACATCTAGGTTGCTTCCACGTTCTAGCTATTGTAAATAGTGCTGTAATGAACAATGGGATACATGTCTCTTTTTCAATTTTGGTTTCTTCAGGGTATATGCCTAGGAGCTGGGTCATAAGGTGGTTTTATTCCTAGTTTTTAAAAGAATCTCCATACCATCTTCCCTAGTAGCTATATCGATTTACATTCCCACCAACAGTGCAAGAGCATTCCCTTTTCTCCACACTCTTTCCAGCATTTGTTTGTAGACTTTTTGATGATGGCCATTCTGCCTAGTGTCAGGTGATATCTCATTGTAGTTTTGATTTGCATTTCTCTAATAATGAGAGATGTTGAGAATCGTTTCATGTGTTTGTTAGTCATCTGTATGTCTTCTTTGGAGAAATGTCTGTTTAGGTATTTCCCCTATTTTTTGATTGGGTTGTTTGTTTTTCTGGTATTGAGTTGTATGAGCTTGTGTATTTTGGAAGTTAATCCTTTGTCAGTTGTTTCATTCGCTATTATTTTCTCCCATTCTGAGGGTTGTCTTTTCACCTTACATATAGTTCCATTTGCTATGCAAAAGATTTAAGTTTAATCAGGTCCCACTTGTTTACTTTTGTTTTTATTTCTGTTGCTCTAGGAGGTGAGTCATGGAGTATCTTCATTTGATTTATGTCATGAAGTGTTCTGTCTATGTTTTCCTCTAAGAGTTTTATACCTTCTGGTCTTACATTTCTGCCTGTAATTCATTTTGAGTTTATCTTTGTGTATGGTATTGGAATTTTTCTATTTCTTTTACATGTAGCTGTCCAGTTTTCCCAGCACCATTATTGAAGAGGCTGTCTTTGCTCCATTTTATATTCTTTGTCTCCTTTGTAAAAATAAGATACCCATAGGTGAATGGTTTATTTCTGGGCTTTCTGTCTTGTTCTATTGATCTGTATTTCTGTTTTTGTGCTAATACTATCCAGCCTTCATGACTGTAGGTTGTAGTATAATCTGAAGTCAGGAAGGTTGATCCATCCATTCTTCTTTCTTTCTTTTTAATTTATTTTTTTAATTTTTATTTATTTAATTATTTTTAATTACAATACTGTATTTGTTTTGCCATACATTGACATGAATCAGCCACAGGTGAACACAATCTCCCAATTGCATTGGGAAGATTGCATTCTTCTTTCTTAAGACTGCTTTGGCTATTTGGGGGTTTTGTGCTTCCATATGAATTATGAAAAATTTGTTCTAGTTCTGTTAAAATGCCATTGGTAATTTTATTGTGATTGCATTGAATCTATGGATTGCCTTTGGTAGAATAGTCATTTTCACAATATTGATTCTTCCTACCACTGGTCATAGCAAACACCCTCTTCCAACAACACAAGAGAAGACTCTACACATGGACATCACCAAACGGTCAACACCAAAATCAGATGGATTATATTCTATGCAGCCAAAGATGGAGAAGCTCTATGCAGTCAACAAAAACAAGACCAGGATCTGACTGGAGCTCAGATCATGAACTCCTTACTACCAAATTAAGACTTAAATTGAAGAAAGTAGGGAAAACCGCTAGACCATTCAGGTATGACCTAAATCAAATCCCTCATGATTATACAGTGGAAGTGAGAAATAGATTTAAGGGCCTAGATCTGATAGATAGAGTGCCTGATGAACTATGGAACGAGGTTCATGACATTTTATGGGAGACAGGGATCAAGACCATCCCCACGGAAAAGAAATGCGAAAAAGCTGTCTGGGGAGGCCTTACAAATAGCTGTGAAAAGAATAGAGGTGAAAAGCAAAGGAGAAAATGAAAGATATAAGCATCTGAATGCAGAGTTCCAAAGGGAAGTAAGAAGAGATAGGAAAGCCTTCTTCAGCAATCAATGCAAAGAAATAGAGGGAAAGAACAGAATGGGAAAGACTAGAGATCTCTTCAAGAAAATTAGAGATACCAAGGGAACATTTCATGCAAAGATGGGCTTGATAAAGGACAGAAATGGTCTGGACCTAACAGAAGCAGAAGATATTAAGAAGAAGTAGCAAGAATACATAGAAGAACTGTGCAAAGAAGATCTTCACGACCCAGATAATCATGATGATGTGATCGCTCATCTAGAGCCAGACATCTTAGAGTGTGAAGTCAAGTGGGCCTTAGAAAGCATCACTATGAAGAAAGCTAGTAGAGATAACAGAATTCCAGTTGAGCTGTTTCAAATCCTGAAAGATGATGCTGTGAAAGTGCTGCACTCAATATGCCAGCAAACTTGGAAAACTCAGCAGTGGCCACAGGACTGGAAAAGGTCAGTTTTCATTCCAATCCCAAAGAAAGGCAATGCCAAAGAATGCTCAAACTACCGCACAGTTGCACTCATCACACGCTGGTAAAGTAATGCTCAAAATTCTCCAAGCCAGGCTTCAGCAATACGTGAACCGTGAACTTCTAGATGTTCAAGCTGGTTTTAGAAAAGGCAGAGGAACCAGAGATCAAATTGGCAACATCCGCTGGATCATCAAAAAAGCAAGAGAGTTCCAGAAAAACATCTATTTCTGCTTTATTGACTATGCCAAAGCCTTTGACTATGTGGATCACAATAAACTGTGGAAAATTCTGAAAGAGATGCAAATACCAGACCACCTGACCTGCCTCTTGACAAATCTGTATGCAGGTCAGGAAGCAACAGTTAGAACTGGACATGGAACAACAGACTGGTTCAAAATAGGAAAAGGAGTACGTCAAAGCTGTATATTGTTACCCTACTTATATGCAGAGTACATCATGAGAAACGCTGGGCTGGAAGAAACACAAGCTGGAATCAAAATTGCCAGGAGAAATATCAATAACCTCAGATACGCAGATGACACCACCCTTATGGCGGAAAGTGAAGAGGAGCTTAAAAGCCTCTTGATGAAAGTGAAAGAGGAGAGTGAAAAAGTTGGCTTAAAGCTCAACATTCAGAAAACAAAGATCATGGCATCTGGTCCCATCACTTCATGGGAAATAGATGGGGAAACAGTGGAAACAGTGTCAGACTTTATTTTTTGGGCTCCAAAATCACTGCAGATGGTGATTGCAGCCATGAAATTAAAAGATGCTTACTCCTTGGAAGAAAAGTTATGATCAACCTAGATAGCATATTCAAAAGTGGAGATATTACTTTGCCGACTAAGGTCCGTCTAGTCAAGACTATGGTTTTTCCTGTGGTCATGTATGGATGTGAGAGTTGGACTGTGAGAAGGCTGAGCGCCAAAGAATTGATGCTTTTGAAGTGTGGTGTTGGAGAAGACTCTTGAGAGTCCCTTGGACTGCAAGGGGATCCAACCACTCCATCCTAAAGGAGATCAGTCCTGGGTGTTCATTTGAAGGTCTGATGCTGAAGCTGAAACTCCAATACTTTGGCCACCTGTTGCAAAAAGCTGCCTCATTTTAAAAGACCCTGATGCTGGGAGGGGTTGGGAGCAGGAGGAGAAGGGGACGACAGAGGATGAGATGGCTGGATGGCATCACCGACTCGATGGACTTGAATTTGAGTGAACTTCGGGAGTTGGTGATGGACAGGGAGGCCTGGTGTGCTGCGATTCATGGGATCAAAAGAGCTGGACACGACTGAGCGACTAAACTGGACTGAACAACTTCACACACAATTACAGTGACTTCCTAAAAATGATTGCTATCTAAAAATTGTTATTCACTACTCAGTGTAAAACCTCTGAATGCAGAAAATTATCTTTTTCATAATTCAGCCCATATTATATTCAGACCCATTTAATGGTTAGACAGCCTTGCTATTGAAACACGTATTTTACAGGCTGCAGCTCTGTCCTTTGAGGTACAATAAATAGATACATAATTTATTGTATACATACATGATATATGTATACAATAAATCTAATTCCAATTCATGTTATTAGTTGTGTAGGTACTTGGAATAAGGTATTTTGATTTAAATATTGTTGTCTTGGATAATTATAATTTGAAATTCACCATCATAAATTATAGCCCTCAGAATTAAGCACAATTCACCAGGTGTATTTTTTTCTTGTGCAACTGTCACTCCCTTAATTTTGGATGTTACGTTCTTTTTAACGAAATCATTGGGAGTTTGATGTGTTTTCTCTTGATCCAGATGTTTTGAACACAGATTCGTTAGGCCATTTCTTCCCAAATTTGAATGTTTTTTGCAGACCTGCCTTATTCCTACTTATATCCTTCCAGATTCGGGTTACTTTTGGAAGCTTTCATTGACCCCTACTCTGGGGTAGCACCATAGTCACCAAGTTCTGGAGGATCTGTTCAATCATTTATCACATTGTCTAGTCTTCCCCCTCCACTCTCTTTAGACTGTAAAACTCTGAAGAGTAGGGATTCTATCTTATTCATCTCTCTATCCTAAGTGTCCACAGAAAACTGTACTTACAGACTATTAAATTCTTTATACTATCAAAGGCTATCAGGTCCACAGACTAATAGTATCTTCTAGAATCATTATCATCATAAAAGTGTCTGTTACTCTTCTCTATGTTAATATCATCTACAAATTTCATAGTGATTTCTTTTATGGTATCATCAGAGTTATTAGCATAATATTTTTCAGTACAAGTCTAAGTTTACAGTACCATGGAATAATTCTCAAAATAATATCTCAAAGTGCAAGTTCCACTTTATAAAAAAGTAAATTTGTATTTTAAAAGGGAAACAGTTTTACTGCTGTTATCACTAAACTCTACAAAAGTAGCTTTATATTTATTTTATTTTTACTTTATTCTACTTTACAATACTGTATTGGTTTTGCCATACATTGACATGAATCCACCACAGGTGTACATGTGCTCCCAATCCTGAAACCCCCTCACACCTCTCACCCCATATCATCTCTCTGGATCATCCCCGTGCACCAGCCCAAGCATCCTGTATCCTGTATCGAACATAAACTGGCACTTCGTTTCTTACATGATAGTATGCATGTTTCAAAACCCCACAATTTTGCAGTGTCCTCCTAGCTAAAGACTAAGAGGACCTTACTCTGAAATGATGATCTTCATAACCATAACTGAAATTTCTGTCTATGGATGAAAAGTGTCAATAACAAGAGGGTGGCAGAAAATAAATGTTGGTATTATGATTATAAATTTTTCCAGCTCTTATAATTTTTGCATCTAGGATATGTTTTATGCATGTTTTGATTTTGATATAGTATTTCCAGAAGATACCAGTATTAGCTCAAGTCCTTAATTACCACTTTTGTTTCTATGGCTATGTCAATTTCTTTTTTTAATCTGCACTCTTAGGAAATCATTCAGTTCAGTTCAGTTCAGTCCCTCAGTCATGTCCGACTCTTTGCGACCCTATGAATTGCAGCACGCCAGGCCTCCCATCACCATCTCTCAGAGTTCACTCAGACTCACGTCCATCGAGTCCGTGATGCCATCCAGCCACCTCATCCTCGGTCGTCCCCTTCTTCTCCTGCCCCCAATTCCTCCCAGCATCAGAGTCTTTTCCAATGAGTCAACTCTTCTCATGAGGTGGCCAAAGTACTGGAGTTTCAGCTTCAGTATCAGTCCTTCCAAAGAAATCCCAGGGTTGATCTCCTTCAGAATGGACTGGTTGGATCTTTTTGCAGTCCAAGGGACTCTCAAGAGTCTTCTCCAACACCACACTTCAAAAGCATCAATTCTTCGGTGCTCAGCCTTCTTCACAGTCCAACTCTCACATCCATACATGACCACTGGAAAAACCATAGCCTTGACTAGATGGACCTTTGTTGGCAAAGTAATGTCTCTGCTTTTGAATATGCTATCTAGGTTGGTCATAACTTTTCTTCCAAGGAGTAAGCATCTTCTAATTTCATGGCTGCAGTCACCATGTGCAGTGATTTGGAGCCCCTCAAAATAAAGTCTGACACTGTTTCCACTATTTCCCCATCCATTTGCTATGAAGTGATGGGACCAGATGCCATGATCTTCGTTTTCTGAATGTTGAGCTTTAAGCCAACTTTTTCACTCTCCACTTTCACTTTCATCAGGAGGCTTTTTAGTCCCTCTTCACTTTCTTCCATAAGGGTGGTGTCATCTGCATATCTGAGGTTATTGATATTTCTCCCGGAAATCTTGATTTCAGCTTTTGCTTCTTCCAGCCCAACGTTTCTCATGATGTACTCTGCATATAAGTTCAATAAGCAGGGTGACAATATACAGCTTTGACAAACTCCTTTTCCTATTTGGTGCCAGTTTGTTATTCCATGTCCAGTTCTAATTGTTGCTTCCTGACGTGCATACAGATTTCTCAAGAGGCAGGTCAGGTGGTCTGGTATTCCCATCTCTTTCAGAATTTTCCACAGTTTATTGTGATCCACATAGTCAAAGGCTTTGGCATAGTCAATAAAGCAGAAATAGATGTTTTTCTGGAACTCTCTTACTTTTTCCATGATCCAGTGGATGTTGGCAATTTGATCTCTCGTTATCCACTTTTATATTGAAAAACCAGTCATGGCTAAAAATCACTTAAGTCTCTGAATTTATTAATGGCATTTTCATCCATATAATGGGAATAATACACTCATAAGATTGCTGGGACAGCATTTTTAAAAGGCCTTGCACAACACATAGTATGCACTGAATAAATAGTAATCAGTTCTGATACAGCAATAACCTTGATGATACCTCTTGGATCTCTTTCTTTTGAAGTCATCACACTGTGCTGTGCATGGAATCATCAGCCTTCTTCCCTCATATCCCAGAGATAGAAAGATGCAAATATTCTTTCTGCTTTGGTCTGTTGTGCCTATGGGGAAGTGTTTTGGTTTGAAGGTGAATTTGAAGGTGAGTACAAAGACACCAAGACCATACCCATACTGTTGTTATAGCCTAAGGATCATGAAAGATTGACATTTTGCAGCCTTGATTTCCCAGAACATAAGCCCAGGACAGTAACAGGTCATACAAAGTACTTAGCACATGATTAATATTTCATAAGAGATTTTAGGATGAATGAATTTAGGCTTTAATATTTCACACTTCTGAATTATCCTCATTATTTTTGAAAAGGTGACTATAGTGAAGGTATTCACTGCAAAGGATCAGTTATTTATACACTACCGGAGAAGGCAATGGCAACCCACTCCAGTACTCTTGCCTGGAAAATCCCATGGATGGCGGAGCCTGGTAGGCTGCAGTCCATGGGGTCACTAAGAGTCAGACACGACTGAGCGACTTCATTTTCACTTTTCACTTTCATGCATTGGAGAAGGAAATGGCGATCCACTCCAGTGTTATTGCCTGGAGAATCCCAGGGACGGAGAAGTCTGGTGGCCTGCTGTCTG